>JAOBRG010183986.1:0-17855 GCA_027574985.1 Umimayanthus nakama | reverse complement strand
ATATTTGACGGTTTCTTTGTAAGCCTTAAAAGATAGAGCCGTGTTTTGCCATTTGCATTTGTAAATGTAATATTTCAGGAGAAGAACAAGCCAGTTGAGGGCTAAAGACTTCATGTCTGATCTTAAAATACCAAATAATAATACTTCATTACCACTTGGAGTCAAGCCGGCAGTTTTTCGTGTGCTTTTATGGCGTATGGCGCGGGCGTGAATCTATTCAGTGCATCCTCGATTATCCGAACATCAAATTTTGGTCATTTTTTTTATCCCAAACAGGCCCTTGATTAACCACAGTGAGTTGAAACGTGGCTTCGTTGAGTGATCTCATTGTTTTGTCGTTTAAAACAAGATAAATGTCAAACAAATGTTTTTGTTCACTTATATGCCAGTCTCTTCTCTTACTATATCAATGCCAATTCCACTATCTACATAATTTAGCCATTTTGATGGTCATTTTAACAAGTTCAATTAAAAGGTCATCATCGATTATCTGAATTTTTGGCATATCCAAACAGTCATCCTTTAAATTGAGTTCAGCCTGTTCGGATAATCGAGGATGCACTGTACTTTGATGAACGGGCCCCGAATGTCTGTCTCGCAATATACGAAAGCAAATCTTGGAAGCTACCAACTACCTGGAAAGTAAATTCAAGCTGGTTGCGAAATTGAAAAGGAGGTAATAATCGACGGCGAAGATCCGGAAACGGAAGGGGAGGTGCCGAACTCGGAATGGAAGTGAACTGGGGCTCTAAGAAACTAAGGCAATGTCATAGTTTGACATCACTTCCGGTGTTCAGCACACATGCGCAGTAGCATATATAGATCTTGAACATGTGAGAGTCTCGTCCGCCATCTTGTTTGTACTTGTAGTGTACTAGTGAGGATTATTCCATAAAAAACCATGACAGGCAATAACAAATTTGCGCCATATCAAAAGCGGCCTCGAGAAGCAAGATCTAGCACCATTAGTTGAGAACAATTACTCGAAATACTTACGAAAGTAAAAATGTTGTAAAAATGGTTGGTGCTTTAGCTGTGCATCTATCGAGATGAAGTTGCATTTTGGGGAGCATGTGAGAAGCTGGAGAAGCATTCACCTTCTCCTCGTGCAACTCAAACGCTTCTGTTGTGCTTTCAACGTGCATCCAAAACTCGATAGACGCACGCAAAACATGAGCCAGCGCTAAGAAGATCCTCAAAAACCTTTGATGACGAATAGGGGATATCCTGTAACAAGACTGGCTTTAAACGTTTTTACCACTTCCAGAAAACTTTGGGGTTTAGTTTCAAGCCTCTGACCGCTCCTGGCTTAGATCATGCTAACTCATTCGGATAAGTTCACGAAGCAGTTTTGATTTTATCGACGACGTACCTGCACATAGCTGTTTCCCGCTGGGTCATTGAGTATTATATGTACATTCAGAATATCCCCAGAAGCGACCTACAATAAAAGGGGAAGTATATTTACTTTCAGATTAAGAAACTGACAATAGGCCAAAACTATCTTACGAACGACCTCACTACCAACTTACGTGTATCTTCGCTGGCTAACCCTTCCCAACAGTGAGTGTACCTTGGATTGTGCCACGTGATCAATTATCAGTTACCAGTTCTGACCTACTGTCACAGTCGAGTTTAGTTGCGGAACTGTTTGGACACTTACCTTCTGAAGTTCTGAGACAATATCGTGCAATTTTGAGTCTGGAAGAGCCGGACTGTCGCCAAAACCAAACGGAAGCAACGTCTTTAGCTGTGAATAACGAGACAAACAGACACCCACTAAATGAGTATCATTGGATCAGTTGTTCAACTTCTCCCGATATCCAGTGCTCATGATATTTTGAACCTTGGTAAACCTCATCTTCCTTGTTAACCTTCTTATGATAGCTGTAGCAAATTTCGTTTTCGGGGAAGTTTTAATTTATTTAGGGGTTGCAGTTGCCAAAAAATCGTGCAAGGCAAAATCGTAGAAAAAAAATTACGCAAAATAAAAAGTGAGATCCCCCAAAAAGTCTTGCAGTCTCAATGCTCCTCCCCTGAGATGGCGCACCCCTTACTCCTAGTAAGGCGAGCTAGACTCGCTGTCTCCCACTTTTTTTGCTAATTTTACTTCCGATATTTCACGCTAAGTTCTCCTCTCAAGTAATTTTTTGCTCGGAGTATTCCCGGTAACATAAGCTCCCTGAGTGCTTTTCTTTTTCCCGCCACGATTCACGTTATCGCGATTCAAGCATAGATATTTCAACAACTCGCTGCAGCCCTTCTCATAAAGTTTCAAGATGTGAAGTTTTGAAATTTTTCAGCTGTCTACATGTTAACAGAAACTGGGACTAAATCGAAGAACGTGATTCGATAAGCTAAAATAAATGAAAATTATCACGCAAAGTACCACTGAACTAAAACTGACTGGTGTTGTCATAAACTGTTTGGTAGTTTGCCTAAGAGCAAAATAGTCGAAAAGCCAGTTGTTGACATACCTGTGTGCTGAACTGTGTTGTCTGATATGACAAACAGAAAAGTGCCTGTAAGCCTTGAAACAGTTGTGTAGCTTTACTGTAAATTCATTTTTCGTTCTTGAAGGATCGCACAGCATCCCGATTTAGGTAAAATTATCCCGACTTTGCTTAAATGATTTGTTCTAGCGAGCAATTGCAATGGATTATGGAATTCACTTTTGTCAGTTCGTTAAATTGTATCTCCAAATATTCCTTTTCTTGAACAATAAGTACAAACTTGTTACAAATTCACCAAACATTCTTGATAAAAATATTCGTCGAGAGCACAGGAAGTGACTCTTTGGGATCTCCCAATTTCGAAACTTTCTTGTGGAACACAACCCTAAGCCCCCCAGATGCCTAACTGTTCTCGCACAACAAAAATCCCAATTTCGGATGGTCTGTAGGTTGTTGGACACTCTATTACTCTAATTGTGTGTTTTTTTTCTGTGATTGTACCTGAGACCAGGAGAAAGTAATATCCCAGCACGTGATCACACACCTGATCGATTACATTCGTCAACAGTCCCTCCAGTGTCGTGAACCGACCGCCAAGGGTGCCAGACTGCATTTTAAAGTCAAGTTCGGGAATTTCAAGCTCACACGTCTCCGACTGGTTGAAGAAAACAAACAATCCGAGTTATTGTCATTCGCGGAAGTGACGTCAGGTTTTCAGATTTGTATGTGCAAGGCTAGCTTAGTAGTAAAGACCTAGATTGTCAACTTAAAGGTCGGTCGGTTGAATATTAAGTTGATCTTCTTAACTTCAGTTCCAAATTTCACTATTGTGTCGAACAGCTTTGCAATGCCTACCTATGTAAGCGTTCAACACAACTGATCAAATTACACGAGTTTGATGTCATTGCCATTAAACTGCAACCATTGGCACCGTCATATGTTAGTTCAGAGTAATTATATCTTGATTGCTAAACTGCAAAATGTGTGGGGGAACATGAATAGGTATATTTCAATGTCTTCACCGTTCATGCTCAGATTTCTACACTAAGTAGAACGTTTACTATGTGAGTCACATCTTGGGAATGGATATAAAAACATCCACTACCTTCAATACATCTCTGTTCAAGTCTTCAGGATCTGTAATATTCAAAGTTATCTTGGTTCCTTTTGGTTCGATTCCACCTGCAAAACAAAGGCTAACAATGGCTGACAATGTTCATGTATAGCCCTCACTCATCTCATACCAACTACATTTCAACCTTCAGTATCATCCTTACCACCATCATGGCTAAGATTTGGTATTTTTTAAGGCAGAGGGTTCGGCTCAACTTTCTCACAGGGGAATTCCCCATGGGGATTAAACTTAATGATTCCTTGAACTCATGACGTATAAGAACCCGCAGTGGTTACTACAGTTTCCAATAACTGATATAATTAAGCCCAAAGAAACTTTCCGGTGTACAAGAAACAATTGTAAACTAGATATGTCTGTTCCATTGTAGAACCAAAGTTCTTGAGAACTCTAAACTTAATCGCATACCAAAGCTGTAAAAAAATCTCACACCACCTAAAACTCGTTCTTCTAGTTCAGTCTCGAATTTCAAGTGTGCCATGTATAAGATTACTTAATTGCTCTCTCGAACTTCTTTTGGCCGGATTCATAAAACACATGGAGGGCTGTTTGTCCCAAATGCTCTGCCTGAAACAATCACTTAGTCCACCATCATGCTGATATTAAACATGTATTTACTAAACCTTTGTTTGCAAAGACTTTCATTAGTTTTCACCATTAATCTGAAATTTCACATGTGAAAACTTTGGATTATTCCATATTTTGATATCATATTCAGTGAGATGTTGTTTTCTTAACTGACTTCAAATATGCTCAAACTGAAACGGTCTCTTAAGGGCTCTCTTACACTTCGTAATTTTTCAGCAATTTTTCTCGCAATGCCGTTGCAAGACAAGTTGCCGGAGATTGCATGGTGTAATATGGTTTGTCTCACAATTTTTTATTGCGCCAACTTAGTTCTACTTTTCGCAACGGATTTCAATAACTCGCAACACCACTGCACAATGTATCACCCCTCCAGCAACATTTCTCGTTTTTCATTCGATGATCTCTGGGTACTTGAGTTCTCCCAAGGCCAAAAATATTGCAAGTGGCTGAGATCGCGATGTAGTGTAACGCTCAACCTCAGCAATTAGCAATGCTATATTTTCAAGAACTGCGAGACAAGTAGAGGACTGATAATATTGCACAAAGTAACAGGGCCTTTAAGATGTGACTTAACTTGTCCCTATTGTATTAAATTCAATCAAAAGACGACCCGTGATATAAAGGGTTAATTCACTTGTGTTTTGTCCCAATTTTTGTAGTTTTCCTTACCATACGGCTCAAGAAATTAGTAAGAATATCAACTTTTGTTGATCAAACCCACTTTATTTGACCAGTGCACTTACTTCCAGACTTGACTTCGTTGGTCTTATGGCCACAAGCGTCACACGTGGTCGCCATGATGATCACCTCCTTGAAGTGGGGAATATCTACACTTGTCAAGGAACCATGTTGTCACGGAAACAGGCTTCGCACGAAATCAGGTGATCTTGGAATTTCAAACAGCACTTGAGCGTGGGTCAAGCAATGCCGCCAGTCTAATTCTCTTCTCCCTTCTAAGTCATTTTGCATCCTTCGTTTGTTTTTCACATACTTGTTAACTTCAGTCGATATAAGGAAGTCAAGTAATCCCACAGTTCTTTTCGCAGTCTCCTTTTTAAACACTTAATTGATAAAATCTATAATTGCTAAACTGAATTCTACAGCTTTTCCTTCTCTTCAGGAACTGGCGTAGCCTAGTTGGTTAGCGTGCGGCCTTCGGGGTTGAAGGTTCTCGATTCGATCCTCGATGACTTCGACGTTTGTTTCGACTTTCTTCTGATCCGTGTAGCTTGAGCTTTAAACACCCGTAAAACGGAGCACTGACAGAGGAGGGAGGGTAAAGTGCGCACCGAGGCCCACAAATTTATCAGTTACTTAATTACTGTTACGCGTCACACCCGTTTTAAAGAGAGTCGCTTTACCTTAAGATTTTTCTTGTTATTACTCATGACTAACACTAATAAACTAGATTTCAGAATACCCCCTCTCCCACTCGAGTTAATATGTGTTAAATTACTACTGCGCATTCCTCGGGGGGGGGGGGTGGTGTTCTACAATTGTTCTCACTACTGAACTACAAGAATTCCAGAAATTTCAAAGAAAAAAATTGATTATTCAGATAAATAGGTGCAATAAGATGGTTCTCAATTAGCAGACGACCCTCAACAATTTTAAAGCTACTTTCACAGAATTTACTGTAAATTCAAGCTAGATAAACTTATGGAAAAAACGGAGAAAACGAAAATTTGGGATGAAGTAGCAAGCTCATTTCAGATCGATCTCATTTTAAAATGAGGTTTTAGAGGGTATATTGTACGCGAAAAGAAAATGTTTGAGTGGAACCGAGATGAAGTTGTATCGAGAGTAAAACTCAGTCCAGTAGCATGTAAGCAAAGAGTAATATGCTTTGAAATGTTATGCAGTAATTAAGAGAAAACATATGCTGTGTGGTGAGGTTAGCGCAGTTGGTAAGATCTCTGACTGCGAACCAGGAGGTCCCGGGTTCAATTCCCGGCCTGGTCGAAGGTTGAACTTTGGGCGACCTTCTTTCGCCACACCGTCCGTGGACAGGGACGTTAAGCCGTTGGTCTAGTCTCTTGAAATGATAGCCAGGGGACTTAAAGAACCCAGACACTTCTCAAAAAGAGTGGGGTAGTGATCCCGGTGTTTGGAGCTGTGGTCCGAGGTCATGCATGGACTGTATAGCGGCTGCCAGAGGCGCCACCAGATGCTTTCAGTTCGATCTCGTGACCTGTGCTGCTTCTGTACTTTGAGGCGGCAACTAGCTAGACAGCTTTACTTTACTTTTACTTTTACTTTGTGTATTCATAAAGGATACCGACAACTTTCATACGAGTCTCCACTGGGGATTGGCAGTTAGAACAGTTGCTGGGGAACGTCAGGACCTGTTGTGTGAGACGGGAACAAGTCGAACAGACACTTCAAAGAAAGAGCACTTGAACACAATCACTCAAAAAACAGAAGGTCATCCTATGGAAACCTATGAGCACAGTTTGAAGTACTCCAACTCAGAATGATGAACTGATTCTGGAACGACTCATACCAAAGGTATCATGAAAACGAATAAGTCTCGGAGTTTAACAGTAATTAAACTCAAGCTGCATGTACATCGTACAAACAAGCGTGAAGGCCTTAGACAAGACAAAGTAACATATTTTTTACACAAACTACATGTATCAGTAGTATTTCTAAGACTTTTAGCAAGGTATTGTCTTAACAAACATTCTCAGAGTGGATAAAATATAAGCTTTTGTAGCAACGGTTTCTTGAATAATTTTGGGAAGCTATGTCACTCCGCTTTTCATTTACGTATGGCAAAAATAACCTAGTTACATTAACAAAGAGCTTCTTACCTCATCTTTTAAGTTTTCAGGCTTTGACTTATCATCATTGTCTAACTTTTCTTCATCTGAAAAATATTGTACACTAACATAATAATTGTAAAAAATAGGATTACTACACAAGTTTTATTGTAAATTACACTTCGCTACAATACCAAATCTGACCACTTCCATTACCAATACTACTTTCAAAATTTTATAGTGTAACTTTCTATAAACCAAGTTTTTGCAAAGACCAACCGTTTTTGTTTGTTTGAGAGAAACCATGAATTAACAGACATGCAGTGCATAATTTTATAGGCCTTTCCAGTTCGACAAGGTTCACAACCTTTTCTGTGATTTTCGTGACTTGCAATAAATATACATGTTGCCACAATTGATGTGAACAGTTCTCCATCATTTCAAACACAGCTGCAAACTAACTAAAAGACTAAGACGGACATTTAACAATTGTTCAGCACCTTCACTTTCTTTCTGAGTTGCTTCCTCGTCCGGTGTGGAGATTCCTAGTTTGGCATCTTGGTCAGAGGTTCTTGCATACAGCTCCACTGTCATATTTGGATCGTCAGCTGGAGCAAACGGATTCTCAATAACACTGTTACCAGCAGCATCATCCAGTACAAATGTGAAAGGTGTCTCGACCAACTGACATTTCTTGAGCTTTTCTATCACTTGATCAATCTTCTCAGCAGTCTCAGGGGCGATCGCCTGACATCAAGGTACAGAAAAACGTAGTTCAGAACTATAGTCTGTGACTTTTACAATGACATTTCTGACTGTGGATAAACGACATGTATGGTGGATACATTTGAAGACTATACCAACCTTAATTATTATCAAAAAGGCATGAAATAGAAAAAAGAATTAGAGTGCCATCAGAGTTTGTTTTAGCAATCGAGCATATTTTGACTTGCAACTGTCCCTTTGGTTTTGCCAACCAAATATGCTCTGGCATGCAATTTTGACCAGGTTGCCATTTGGCACTTGGCACACTACTATTTCGCCCCCTAGCTGTAAGTGTACATGTAGCTTAGACTGCACCTTACAAAATATGTCCACCTTTAACACATTTTATTCTGTGCAATGCTTCGCCACGCCACAAAACACCTCTCAACACCACACCATGTCATGCTATTCCATTCCTTGCCGCTCCACGCCACACTACTCAAATCAATACTACACCCACTCACAAGTCGCCACTATAATCCATGCAAAGCATTGTCATAACTCCACTCCACTTACAGTATGCTGAGCGACTCAACTCCATTTCACCTCATACTACCCTTCAACATATCACACTACTCCATTTCACAGCACTTCATTATAGTTGTGGTTATAGTTGTCAGTGTTAGCGTCATTGCTGTTTTATTATCAAACTTCAGATTTAACAACAAGTATGACATCTACGTCTACTTTTAGTACATGTATGACCAAATTCTTGACAGGTGTTTGCAAAATCTTTATCAAATCAAATCTCCTTACCGTCTTTCCTTTTACTATGAGAATCTCTCAAGAGCTCACACTACAGTCAGCAATATGCTTTCAAAATCTACAATTGTAGTCAAGCTCATAATCATAGTCGGATACGTAGCGTTGGCTTTGTTATTATTAGTAACAACAAGTTGTAACTCACCCTTCTGACTGGCTGTTCCTGTTCAAGTCCGGATACTGCTTTTGCTAATAAACCTTCAATGGTGTTCAGCTCTGAAATACATGTCTTGTTTGAGCGCCAAATTTAAAAAGTTCTTACATTTGGAGCTTTCTTCACAAGTACATAACTATATAAACCATGAGAAGTTTTCACAGCTACATGGTTACCACATAAATACGTTCACGCTTCAAAATTTTCTTACTTCCATGGCTGAGCTTCAATTTATCCTGACCACATTGCTTGCATACAACTTAAAACCAAGTAATATCAAAAAGGTTCCTTTTATGAAGGGGGTGGAAGGGGGGAGGCAGGGGGGGGATGAGCACCTGTTAGAGGCTGGGCACTTAACATTAACTTTTTTATTAACTTTGCTATGTAATACCAGGTTGAGTACTTTCTGAAATAGTACAGTTTAACTTTGAATAATAAGCAGAAAATCATTTCCCAATCAATAAAATCCACTGTACTATAACTCCATGCATATTGAAGAGGTTTAAATGGTGACCTGCTAAATGAGGCTCCTTTGATCAAGTATTGAATAGGAACAATGACAGTGTTGTGACTAACTTGATAACACAAACAGCGAGAGTTTATAACTACCTCCTTTTTGGGTAAATGCTGGACTTTCAAAATCCAATTCTTGTATACAAAAGCCTGCGGTGTCTGACTTTACCACTTGCCTGTTTAGATCCTAAGAAACAAATGCATGAAATGCAACTCGTTAGTTCAAATGTTTGACTACAAATGGGGGATTAATTGGCAATTTGGAATATGAAATTAAATGGCATTTAGGAGGCATTTAGCCCTTAACCCTAGAAGGCATAAGGTAAAAATAGTTACACAAAAGCATTTATAAGCGGGGGTGGGGGGGGGGTCAATCTGATCCCCCCTCCCTCGACTTTTGACACCTTTCATCTGATTGACTTGATATTTGGTATATATAAAGACCTTTTATTATAGTTTCAATTATTCGAAACCACATGGTGCTTAATTGGTTTCCATAGCAACCAAATCAAAATAAATGATGTCACTGTGGCTGCCATCTTGGAATTTGAAATTTCAGATTTTCAATTTGAACGATGAAAATGGTTTAGCGATTGAAATACACAAAATTATAAGAAATAAAATGAATTTGTCAGTATTTAGGCAATAATATTATTTTGTATTTTTAGTAAAAAATTCCAATTTTTGTAGGCAACATAGGGGTTGTGTGACTTATTATGATGACGTTATCAGTCGTGACGTCACCTAATAAGGGTCAAAAGATGTGATCACTAACGAGGAACAGTAATGTTGTGCCAAAGCTTTTGGAAATCAGTCAAAGAATAAAAATTTTAAGCCAAAAAAATCGAGGGGGGGGGGGTCAGATTAACTCCCCCTTATGCCTTCTAGGGTTAAAAAGGATTTCAGGGATCTTATGGACAACAAATTAAAGGTTTTGGAATTTGAACCAAAACAGGAGTTCAGGGGTCTAGCCTATACGTGTATATGGGGTTTTGCTTAAACAAAAAGGGTCAAGCCCATTCAAAGGGGTCATAAAGGGGTGTCTCTTGGGTTTTGCCAGTGAATCTAGGAGTCTGGTCCAAAAAGTGAGTACTTGGGTTAAGGTGGCTCAATACAGTTTTTGTGTACTAAGTGCGCGCGTGGATACCCTGTGCTCGGAGTGCAAAAACCTTGTTTTTGTTACCTTTACGCCGTTTGAAATTAAACAATTTTTGGGCTGAGATCACAAAAAATATTTATTTCAAAAACACCATTTTCACCCATGTTTTTGTATGTTTTGTGATTTTCTCCGAGTTCCTTCGGTGAAGTTTGCTGGAATTTTTTGTGGCATTTAAGTTTGGCATGCTTATCTAATGAAAAACATGAGATTAAGATTTTTAACGCTAGAACTCCCGCTATATGAGAAAACATTGTTTTTTGTTATTGTAAAGATATCCAGTGTACAGTTTTCAATTAAAAAGATGGATAAAAAGCAGAATAGCAACCACTTTTGCTGTGCAAAGTTTCAAAAAATTTCACTGAAGGGAACGCAAAAAATTTTGATTGAAAAATCGTTTACCAATTATGTAATCAAAATGCTGACTCAACAAGATCAACAACTGCGCATGTGCTGATTGTCGTTAGTGTTTAAAAAAATTCGCACGCGCAAGCTTTCGTTATTTTCGTACTCAAGCTACGCGCGGTCAAAAATTCATATCAAGCCACCTCAAAAAGGCTGAGAAATGGGGTTCAGGGAGTTAGCCCAATAAAAGGTAATCATGTTTTTGGAGCGGGGTTTAGACAACAAAAAGGGACTCATGAGAAAGGGGGGGGGGGGTTAAAAGTAATGTCAGTTGAACATCTATATCTATAGCATAGACACCTGTAGGCAATTTATTACTAGTCCCTGAAAATCTAAGTTTCTAGGCTTGCTATACTGGGAGGTCTTTCACTTCATGTGATTTCTAAAATGCCCATAAAAAGGGTTTGAGGGTTTGGTTGACAAAAACAGGTAGGGGGGGTTTGTTGGGTTAAAAACTCCTAATTCTTATGGTTGCCATACATATACATGCACATGTATCTTTAATAGAGAAAACATTTGAAATTTAATAATAATAATAATAACAAAAATAGTTTGTTACTTTTAGCCTTTCACCGAGGGACTATTCTCTGAAAAAAAGTCAAAACTACCATCAATACAAGTACTTAATCAAAGCACCGTGTGCCCTGGTGAAATCGTGGGTACGTGACAAAGTCAAACGATAACTCTTTCCGAGTTGAAGCTCAACGTATTATCGGAATATATAGCCAAAACCCCCCGTGAGCATAAGGGATCAACAGGGTAGAGTTCTGTCTTCTCGTCCAAATAGGCAGTGATATTTCAGAACTATTGAAAGTATATAAAATGATAGAAAAAAATGAATCATTTTCCTAAAAGGATAAAACTTAAACTGTAAAAGGAGTGCTCGCAAATGTTTTTTATGCAAAAAGCCAGACATGATGACCTTTGTGATTTGTCTGCACCTGTCTTGATCTGAACGCTTGTTCATTTCAACTGAGCTCTGGCATGTCTGGTCTCTGTTGATGTTACACGTTATTCCATTTTGTTTGGACCCTTGTTTTGGTTTGCTACCAGTATGAGGTATTAAAAAAATTATGATTGGCTATGTGCTAACAGTTGAGTTATGACCCAGTGACATCGATTTCCCCAATAGATCATGTTTACGCTTCACGTATCCACGATTTAAAAAGGTCACTAAAACTATGTGGCTGTGTATGTCAACCATGTCACTCATATTTAAAGCAGCCTTAGCGGTAGAGAGAAACTGTCCTATCATTAAGAAATAGAAGTCGAAGGGTCAATGTAGCTTCTAAATTGTTTGGCAATCTGTTACAAAGGAGAAGCGGTTGGTAGTACCAGGATTAACTGTTAGTTATTTATTTATTTTATTTTTATCTTATTTTATTTATTTATTTATTCATTTATTTATTTATTTATTCATTTATTTATTTATTTATTTTATTATTATAATTATTATTTATTTATTTATTTATTTATTTATTTATTTATTTATTTATTTTATTTTTATTTTATTTATTTTTATTTTTTTCTTCTCTTCTAAACATCCATGTAGCACCGCCTCGGTCCATATGTGTAAAACTTTACTGAGTATTAATTAGAATTAGAATTAGTGATAACAGATACTTACCATGAATGGATGGCAAATGAGCCCTTTACTCACCTTTTCTGTCGTGACCTTTAGAGTACTCTTACAGCCCTTGTCAGCAACAGTACCACCAGATTGAATCTCATTGTTTTTGAAGTGACAGTGAGGGCAGGAAAATGACATGAGGATCACCTCTTTAAAGAAGGGGATCTTAGTCAATAGCAACCTTGTCACTCCCTGAAGAATGAAACAAAATGACAAACTTCTGAATTTGCCAACATTACAATGGGGGAAGGGGGAGCGGATATTTTGGGTTACCTAGAAACCGGCCGGCATCTCTGAGCCCATACTCCACTATAGTCACTTCAATTTGTAGCAAAATAAGCTCGTATCATTACTGCCATAAAACTTTAAAAAATCGTAGAAGCTTGTTCTGCGCCCATATAACAAAAAGAACATTACACAGTTGGTACATATGGATTTTATCTTCTCAGGGCCAAAGCATCTCACTCGTTTCGCTGCGCTCAACTCATGAGATATTTTTGCAATTCGAAGATGGAAACCGTGTAATATCCTCTGTATATTCATTGGTATTGTTACTGAATATTGTATGACATCCTGACTGAATTCAGGGGGCATTGACATTTGATCAGAGGTCTGAAAACTTTATCTCTAGAGATAACAAAAACTCAAATTAAAAGCCTGGGTTTTTATGGGGGGGGGAGATGAAGGTAGACATTGGAAGTTTCAGTTCAGTCAGGACTTTTCCATTTGCATAGCACAACTCTTGAGTTATACATCAGGCCCGTAGCTGGGTTTCATTGAAGGGGGTTCGGAGACATTAACGCTAGGGAGATACGGGTGTAAACTCCCCCGGAAAGTTTTGAAAATCTCGGTGCTCTCTAATGACTTTTCCTGCATTCTGACCCATTATTAAACCATTTTGGTTGACCACTTATGGCATAAACTGTGTAATTTTCTGATCATTGTAAGTACCTCTACCATATAAATTACTGCTGATAAAACAGTGGTACTTTAACTTACCCGTAAACCGGACTGTAAACTCTCTTTATAAAAGTTCTGGTTTATTAACCGATTATTTCATTTTTTCTATGCTTTGGGTCTGAGGGGGGTTCGTTCGAACCCCTCGAACCCCCCCTCCTACGGGCCTGTACATATGCGGTAAAATGTCACTCCTTCCTCCCAGATTAATATTTACTGACAACCAAGAGAAAAACTTATTAGAAGACCTGGGGTTTAGAACAGAAATACACGGGCAGCAGCTTAAATTATTTTTATTAAAAAAACCCGAAAAATTCAAATAAAAACGGTATCGAAAACTTCTAAACTGATTTTGTTGAAATGTTCAGTGATACTGATATCCACAGAAATGGAATACGGTATACGTTGTTTCGACAACGCAACGACAGATTCAATTACATATAGTTATAGTACATGCTGTATCGTGTTGACATGTTGTATGAAAGCTTTACTCACGTTTTCATGGCAGTTCATGCACAAGCTTTCAATTTCACTTGTTTCTTGTTCATCATCAGCAGCGATGTCACGGAAAAGCGGCTTTTTCTCATCACTTTTCTCCTCCATATTTTGTGATTATTTTCCAGTTATTGAATTTTAATTTGCAAAACTGCGATTTTCACGTGCTTATTCGAGCCCAGACCTCCAACTCTTGCGCACAGCAAAGAAGCCGGTGAAAAGGGAAAAGGACCAATCAGATTGCACCGTTCCTCCACATGGTTCATTTTCCAAGATGGGGAACGTTGTTGCGGCTTCGAGCAGTCCTCCTTCTTCAGTCTCAAACACTTCTACAGATTCATCAACTGGTGCTGCTACAATACCTCCACCACCTCCAATAACTGCACCGCCTCCTCTCGAGGCAAAAAAAGAAACTCGTGCGAGGAATGGAAAGAACAATCCTGGAACATTCGAAGACTTGCACAAGAAATGCAAAGGTATGATAACCGGTATTCTGTGAAAAATTTTTACACACTGCACCGTATTTCGATCGATCTTGCTTTTAATGTCATGTTTCGTAGTACGTACGTCACTAGAAAGTTGATCAATCAAGAACTTCGCAAGTGCCTAAATGTACATACATGGGCAAGATATTATCTATTTTAATAATGTACATGCATGGGCAACATATTCATATTCATTTGATATTGCAAATGGAATACTGATTATTGATTCAGAGAGTTTGGATAAACATTTTTTTATTTAGCCGGTATCCAGAATGGATAGTAAAGGTTCTTCATAATCATCCAGGTTTACCATATTTTCAGTTACTTGTTGAAATCTGAAAACAGTCAATCAATGGTTTTATTTCATATCCACTGAGGTGATTTTCTGCTCCAGCTTTCTGATTGGCTCTTTGTGCATGATGTAACTGGGCCAAAGCAATCAACAAAACTTGTTGATCCCTTTAAAACCTAACAACATATTTGTTGATATGTACCCTTGGTTTCTACAAATCCTTACCCCATGCCAGACCAGGATTTGCATGAGTTTTGATACTCATCCAGTGCTGACTAAACATCAAGAATACTTACTAAAACCCTGATTCAATATTCCATGAAATCCCATTTTAAAGTCCTTGCTTATATAACTTCATAAGTGTTTTGGGTGGGCTTATAAATGAGGGGGGAGGGGGCTTATATCCAGGAAAAAATTGTTTTGGAACATCAATCTGAGAAATGACTAAAGCTAACATAGCATGACATTTTAAGTTACATTTGTTACAATACATTTATTGTGCATTACAACAAACACAGAATTTATTTCAGAAACATCTAAAAATTGACTTATTGACTTAAAGTAGAACAACTGGATTGAAACAGAATGAAAGGCAAAAACCTACAAGCCTTAATGTTTTCATGACCACTTATTTTTGCATAGGCAGCCCAAACCTTCAGTTAATCTTTGAGAACAGATTTGTAAGGTTTTGTATTAGAGGTATAGAAAATTTTTATATAAGACTTTGTATGGGAGAACATTCAACCTTTGTGGAAAATCAAAACATGTTGGTTTATAAAAAAACAGAAAGAAAGATCACTTACTGCAGTTGTCACTTATGTGTGTCTGTGCACAGTTTAGGGGGTGTTGGAAGGGGTTTTATGAAGTTATGGGTTTCAGAGTTTCTCCCCAAACAAAGAACCAGAAGGCAGGAGAGATCATATCCAACCCATCACCATGCCCAGCTCAAAAAATTCTCTCTATGCCAACACACCGCCATGGAACCGCATTAGCACATGATCAGGTTAATATTGTAACCAATGAATGCCATTTCATGTCCCTGAATGTATTTCAGTAAAACTGAAGAAAGAATAGGCGGTTCATCAACTCAAATGGTCTGTTCGAATCACTCCTGGGACTTTGACCATTAACATTTCAGCTTTGTAGCCACACCAATTTGACAAAAGTCCTTTCCATCCGGAGGTTGTACAATGCAAAATATCCTCTGGGAACTACTTGTTATGCAGGATGTTTTGGATTGTGGCACCTCCGGGTGGACGTTTTTGAATAGAAATTAATTTCACTTGCAGGTTGCTCATTTCTGACTTTCCACCTGTACGGTTTTTAGTATATTAGAAGTGGGTACTCCTGAAATTATGGCTTATGCTAAAACTAGAGGAAACAGTTAAACAAAACACAAATAAAAACAGAGAAAAATGGATTGCTCTAATGTTGCTTGTCAACAGACTTGTTCCCACAGGTCATGGAGGGGTGTCGCTTGGTGGTGAACAAGGGCCTCAGCAACCACTTTCAAGTGAGCCACACCCTTCAGTTGAGCGGCATTGGACCTGGTGCCTACCACTTCGGGGCAACATATGTGGGGTCAAAACAGACTGGACCCAATGAGGTAGTTTGACTGTTTAGTTACATAGATTAGAATAAAGTAAATGTTTGTTATATACTTGTTAGTTTTTGATAATATGATTGTTTTGATGTTTTAAATAACAAATAAATGTATTTGCCTCATTGTTAATTGAAGACCCTAGTGCAAATTTTTAAATGATGTAAGTGACTTTTGACAGGGTTTGTATGGGCCCTGGAAATCCTGGAAAACCCTGGAAAATTTTTGAAGCCCTGGAAACCCTGGAAAAGCCCTGGAAATTTTTTTCATTTAAGCCCTGGAAAACCTCAAAGAATTTTATTGAAAAAGTAAATTCACAAAATGGTGCTTTTGTTGATTTCAGTACAAGTAACAATTGATATAATTGTAGTTTTTCTTATCATTTCAAAACATCATTTTATGTTAGAAACCACTGTATAGTATTGAAATAATGTACCTTTTGGAGCACATTGTTGTTTTACAATGATTACATTACCTTTTGAACCTTGTTTTAAACAAATTGTTGTGAAGGTTGTTTTCATTCAGGGCTTCAATGGCCCTGGAAAAGACATAAAAAAGGCCCTGGAAAACCCTAGATTTTTGAATTTCTGAAAACATACAAACCCTGTTTTGATAAAGTTCTCAACTCCCTAAATTATTCATATTTAATCTTTGTAACTGTTGGCAGAATTTAACTTTTCATACATAGTCACTTATTATAAGTTGTTTTTGCCCTAGACTCTTCTGTGGTAAGAATTTCTGTACAACATCAAGTTTCATAAAAGTGTCATCTCAATTCAGTTTTGCCCAGATTTGTATCAGTTCATTTTTTCAACAGGCAATATTGATACTGGTTTCCCAGATTATATGTGACAAAAATGAGAAGTGAAAGTAAACTTAGAACAAATTTCGTTTCTGCGCATTGTTTAGTGTTGCTTGTCAGTGTTAAAAGTAGTTTCTTTATTCTTTACTACAGGCGTTTCCAGTTTTACTAGGAGATATTGATACAACTGGCAGTTTGAATGCACAAATGATTCATCAGTTTACGGAGAAAGTGAGAGGAAAGTGTGTTGTACAGGTTTGTAGTTTTTAGTGATCTTTGTAAATTATAATTTTTTTTCTCCTCCTACTCCTCATACAAGGGGGTTATTTACAAGGTTGGTCAGTAAAATAACAAACACAGAGACTAAAAAATAGTGTAGCCAGTTAGTCCAGGACCAATACTTAGATTAATAACAATTCTAATAATAGCTATAGTAGTAATTTTTAATAATAAACTTTTTGAACAAGGGTGGCACTGGATATTTGAAACTGATAAACTCGTGGCCCTCTGCACAACAAAAGCATTAGCCTAGTCTTATCAATAAAATAGTGTGTGGGTTCATTTAACCCTATCTAGCCTGGGCTTTTTTGAGCACTCTCAACCTGGGGGGAAAGATTTTGCTCCCCCTCCCAAAAAAAAATAAACCATAATTTTTGCTGCCGGAGCGTAGCGAAGGCAGCAAAACTATTTTGTGTATGGGGGTTTGTTTGAGAGTTGTGGACTTTGCCCAGTTGTCCGTCCCGTTGTCTGTCCGTCCGTCCGTCTGTCCCATTGCTTGTAATTGGCTCAATCGTTGCCATGACTTCTTGCTGTCACTGGCCCTCACATGCATCGCATGCGATTGGTTGTCCCTTCATTTCCATGGTATCTTTTAAGCAACTGGAGTTTGTCACCCACGAGGCCA
>JAOBRG010183764.1:0-17856 GCA_027574985.1 Umimayanthus nakama | reverse complement strand
CCGTTAACAAAAAGTTAGCGTCCAACGTCAGAAAACAACACAATGATATAAGCACGCGCGAACAACAGAATAAGAAATGCGCGCGCGACAAACTACATAATAAACAACTAAAGGAAAAATACAAACCCAAACACACACTCACGCTCCCTTTGACGTAGTTTGTAGAAATTAAAAGAACGTTCTTTTAGATTCGCACAAAACTAAGGACGCAAAATTTCGATGCAGCGACACTTCATCATTGCAGGCTTAAGAGATTTGAAAATTTGAGTCGTTCACTATATTAAAAAAGCATCTTTGGAAGGAAAACATGATAACTTTTTTCTGCACGTCCCTTTTTCACTTTTTTTTCTCCCCTTTTTCATTTCTTTTTCTGTTCAAAAGCGTTGCTGTAAATGTTGTAACAAAAACGAAAAAATACAAAGAAATCCCTAACGAAAAGAAATCTCTAAAGGAATTAAGGAAGGAATAAATAATATTTACAGAACTGTAAGGAACAAAAAACAATAAGCTACAAAGAAAACTATCAGTGAAAGGTAATATCCAAAGGAAAAGAAGAACATGGTACGTACTTATGTGGAAAAAATCGAATAAACTACAAAGGAATCTCTGGAGGAAAGAGAGAAGAACATGCTACTGTATACAACATACCAGCAGAATCTCAGGATCCGGGACTTTTACAATTTCAGGATGCGTGGTCACGTAATCGATCTCGTCAGCATCCTGTCAGGCGGTAAAAACATCAAGCTTTTTTAATTTTTGTTTGGTTACCATCGAAGCATGGTCAGCTGGTAGACTTTTTCACTAGTGTACGATAAACGGTGGAGATGCTGGGTGTCATGAAGAGGGAACATTTCACAGCCCCTAACCTTGAAATAATGGAGAATAGAGCCAGAAGGCAAAAGAGAAGGAGGAGGAAAAGGATGAGAAGAAGAAAAGGAGGAGAAAGAGAAAAGAGGGAGAAGGAGAAGAAGGAAGAGGACGAGAAAGCGAAGGAGGAGAAAGAAAAGGAGGATAGGAACAAAGATAAAGAACCAGAGAAGGAAAAAAAGAGGGAAGAAGAAAAGGAGAAAGAAAAGTAAGAGGAAAAGGAGAGGGAGAAGGAGGAGGGAGAGGAAAAGGATAAAAAGGAAAAAAGAGGGAAAAGGAGAAAGAGGAGGAAAAGAAGGAGAAGAAGGAGGAAGAGGGAAAGAAGGAGAAAGAAAAGGAAGAGAAGAAGGCAAAGGAGGCGGAGGATGAGGAGGATGAGGAGGGGAGGAGGAAAAGAAGAAGGAAAAGCAAGAGCAGAAGGAAGGAAGAAGAAAATTAGGAGGAAGAAGAAGAAGAAGAGAAGGAAGACGAGGGAGAAGAAGAGGAAGAAGAGGAAGAGGAAGAAGAGGAAGTAGAGGAAGAAGAGGAGGAAGAGGAGGAGGAGGAAGAGGAGGAGGAAGAGGAAGAAGAGGAAGAGGAGGAAGAGGAGGAGGAAGAGGAGGAAGAGGAGGAAGAAGAGGAGGAAGAGGAAGACGAGGAGGAGGAGGAGGAGGAGGAAGAGGAGGAGGAGGAGGAAGAGGAAGAAGAGGAAGAAGAGGAAGAGAAGGAAGCAGACGAGGAAGAGGTGGAAGAGGAGATGGAAGAGGAGGAGGAAGAGGCGGAGGAAGAGGAAAGGAAGAGGAGAAGAAAGAGGATGAGGATGCTTTTGATCCATGATAAACTGGCCAACCAGGGTTCGCTTTCCTTTACAGGGGTTTTCCAATTTTCGGTATAAAACTCAAGGGTTTTTCAATTTTTGAAGAAAGCAACCAGGGTGGTAAGGACATCTCACCTTTTCAAAGTAGACAACTGAATAGTCAATATCCTCAAAATGGACTGTTGGAAACTTTATCATCAAGAACATAAAATTGGAGTTCCGCTTCTCTTTCTACAAAATGGTAAAAAAACAGTAAAACATTTAATACAAAAACAAACAAAACGAGAAATCAGGTTTAAAAACATGTAACGATCCAGCTAACATCAGTTACAGCATGAATTAGAACTAAGCCTTTTGGATAGTAACAAAAACTAGGAAATCCACTTGAAAACAACTACAACGCCCTGTACTACATGTATATCTCACCTTGAGCACTGATCATCTCAATCTCTCGTACAAAGTTTTGTTCTGCCGTACATCTCACCTCAATGACCATCTCAATCACTGGTAACAAAGTTCTGTACTATATCTCACCTCACTGATCACCTAAACTCTCATACAAAGTTCTTTACTATAACTCACCCCCCTGGTCATCTCAATCTCTCGCACAAGGTCCTCTACTATATCTCACCCTATTGATCATCTCAATCTTTCATAAAAGTTTTGTACTGCATCTTACCTCATTGACCATTTCAATCTCTCGAAAAGTAAGCCTGTCTAGCCAGTCGACCTTCGACATTCTTCCTTTGTGGTGCTTCTTACTCAGCTGAGGAATGAAAAACAATTAGAATACGTATTGTCTTGCAAATAGCTACAGTGTATGAACCTAGATCTATGTAATAGCAATAATAATTATATAATATTGATAATAATTTTAAAACATGTAATAAAGTTCTAATGTTTGCATTTAATCTTTTAGATCATAGTTATTGACAAATTCGTCGACCAGTCGGAGTAGACATATCAAAGGTTGACCTGGCTGGTTTACTTGTATTACTTTCTAACAATCACAACTACACCATTAATATGTCCATGACCATGGTGATAACCGCGCCAACCATCACAACAACAGACGTGTGGGCAGGGGGTGCTAATGCATCCTCCCCTTATTGGCCAAAAATTCCCTCCTGGAAAAAATCTTACTAAGCTGACAAACTCTGAACTTATGATAAAAAAGCCAAAAGCCTTCTGATTTGTGGCAGTTTTCAAGAACTCGCAGTCTTGAAAATATACCAGTAGTTGAGCAAGCAAATGAACAATCTTTTCTGCTGTTTATCACTTAGAACTGTAAACATATTATTGACTTTTTGGCCTAAAACACACTGTAGTTACCACTTTGACCAGTTGCCAAACGTTTTTGCAAATTGTGCTATGATAATGCACAGATCTTTTGACTCTACATGTGACATCAGCATTGATGTTGTCATTATACTAATTGACAGAAAACAGGTTAAGCTTTGAAACTGTCGATTTTATGAAAAGAAATTTGGTAAGAAATTTAAGGACTTTTCCAGGATTTTCCAGGACCTTTTCAAACAAATTCAAGGACCTTCTGTAGCAATAACGCTAATTTATTCTGTATATTAATCCAGGAAATGACCTTTAAAGGAATTGCTTCCAGAGAAAAACAAGCGTTTGCTTAAGTTTTCAAACATTTTTACATCATTCGTGTTATGTCTGGTTATGGCAATCAACAACTTATTTTGATTACTGGTATTCTTGGCAGGTAATGGAGAAAAACAAGGATTCAAGGATTTTCAAGGACCACAACCCGGCAAATTCAAGGACTTTCCAGGGCCTGGAATTTTCTTTTGCCAATTCCAGGACTATCCAGGATTTTCAAAGACCATGGAAACCCTGATGAAACCGTGGAAGTAATCCAGAATAAACTTTAATCAGGCTTTGAACAAATGGTCCCTGAGGGTAAAACCATAAAAAATTTGCAAGGATTTTCAAGGACCTAGAATGACTTTAAAAGACTTTCTAGACCTTGAGTTTCCTTCTAAAACAACTTTAAGAACTTTCCAGATTAGTTTCCAAGACTATGGGAACTCTTGACTGTTGTAAAGGTAAATAAGATTACAATTTATTACAATGTAGAATGGGTTTGTACCTTTGCCAGTCGACTCATCTTATCTTCGCCAGTTGTTGTTTCTCCAGGAGTTGATGAGGGTTCTTTGCCATCTGCCTCAACCTCGGGCCACACCTTGAGATCATGCATGCCATGACGCAGAGTTCTGAAAAACACCAACACTTCTCTTTGAGCTCATTCTAAGTACCCATTACATGTAACAAAACAGTAACAAATGATTTTTATTATTATTATCATGTTTTGTGCATGATTGGGAACACTGTCAATTTTGCATCAAGGTTGAAGACTGAAATTTCCAAAGAGACAGAATGTTTGGGATTAACTAGTGTTTTGTGATATGGCAATTTTTTTTTAAAATTACTGTAACACTGTGGAAGTGGAAAATTCTGTGGACAACTGATTCTTGATGATTAATTGACAACTGGTTCTTGACTGCACATCCAGTTCTGTGTGCATAACAGTGGTGGATTTAGGGGAGGGGCCCAGGAGCCCCTTTTTTATTGAATTTTTGTAAAGGATTTAAAAGAAAACAACTGAAATGAGCATTCAGAAGCCATTTTAATGGATTTTGGGCCCCCTCTTTCTAGAAATTTTTAGCTTCTGGTCAACTGGGCACCCTCTTTCGAACATTTCTGGATCCGTCCCTGCACAAGGGATGTGACCATAGTACATACAGGTAATGCCTAGCTACATGTATATTAGGCATTAGAGGAAATTATCCAGACCACTCAAGAAGCTTGTTCAAACAAAATTTATATTTCTCCAATTTCACTTGAGTATTAGAATTAAGAAAAATGAGATACTGGTACAAACCCATGTTTTCCAAACAGAGATACAGTTGTGCCCCCAACAAGGACAGCTTTGCGTGGGCCATAAACATCCCAGATGTTGAAGGCCAGTTGTGCATTCCTCGGCAGGTCGGGATACCTTACAGGGAGTTTCAACCATTCGTTCCAACTAGAACAACAAAAACAAATCCATTGTTACATGTATACAGTGAGCCTTCTTTCCTGAAAACTGCAAAAAGCTCTACAATTAGATTAAAATTCAATCTAGAGTCTACAGCCATGTACTTTAGCTCCTAACTAACCCTTTTAGCTCCAGCCTGTTTATCAGTGTGTGTTTCCTCCAAGGTTACATTTTACCCACATAAAAGAAGTTGTTTGATAATGAAAATAAAGGAGGTCAATTTTCACAATGATGTACATTACAGTACAATACACTAGAAGTCAGTACAATATACTGACACACGTTTTAGGTAACTATCCTACTGATGAACAGTTACTGATTTGCATTTTACCGTTTCAGAAACATCATAGTAGTCTGTACAGTTTCAATAGTTCCATACAATACATTAAACTTGATAATAACGATTTAACAAGGGATACACTTTAATTAATTTTAAGTATTAATCCTAGTGGCCTACTAAAAATAAAAAAAATAAAACTGGGAAAAATGAAAATTTAAATTACTGTAAATGGAAAGACTATTTACATGAAAAATTGGGAAAAAGGAATAAAATTAATGAAAAGCCTTGGTTAGAATGGAAAGAGTGGGTAAAAAATGTACATAAACTAGAACATTAACTGTACTCACTTCCACCTGGTGCTGAACGGTCTGTATGACGAATGAGTGGGAAGCGACAATGGTCGACCATCAGCAAACACTTGACATGTGATGTACAGATCAGAACAACCACTGAAAACAGCAACGATATGAACGTTTTCACCCTGTCAACAGTGTCTTCTGGATTTGGTTAAATCCTCTTAACTCCAGCTAAGCTCTTTAAATTTACATAAAGTAAAACTAAAGAGGACTTAAAAGATTTTAATCTGGACTGCTCACGAATAACAATAATATTGTACTCCTGAAGATTACCTGTGGTAAAGACCCGAATATCTCAGTAATGGATCTTGTAGGAGTTCTTGGTACCCTTTATGCTCTCGTTTTCCTTCCAATGTACAACTGTTGACAAATGAAAATTGCAAACAAGCCACAATATAACACCTGTCCACTTCACTCCTTCCTGATTTTTACATATTGCATAAAATTCTTTCAGTTCTTCCCTTGGAGATAGTGGAATTATCTAAAACATTTAGTTAACAAAAGAGGTACTCACTGCCCAACAGGGCATGGTTTTTGGGCTTCCACTGTACAGTCTGTAGAATGAAGCATCATACATGTTTTCCTTTAAAATTAGCTTGGAAATTACCGTGATTATAAAGTCTCCAGGGATTTGTTCGGGGGGCATATTAGAGGGAGAACAAGGGGGTGGGGGGAAGGGTGCGGGTTAGAAACCTAAGATATTTTCCTGATCCTAAATGCCCCAAAATGTTTTAATAAAACACACAATCTTGACTTTTGAAATAACTCTCAAAGTACTAACAAAAGAACAGGCAAGGAAATGAGTTTTAGCAGTATCGAATACATTTAATCTTACTAAACCACACTTCATAAAACTTGACAGTTTAATGACACAAAACTAAAAGTGCAATATGGTCACATATCAACAGAAGACGATTTAATAATTTAACAGATTTTTAAGCTTTGCACTCGTAACATGTTCCACAAGAAAACAACAACAGACCCTTTTCACAGTTCTTGAGGCGATTGAAAACCTTACATTCGCACTCTGTAAGCATCAGAAATTGAAAGAGTGGGTAAAATTGAGTAAGTGCCAAAAATTTGGGGATTTAAAAACTGTGAAATTAGTGAAAAAATACAAAAAGAGAATGTATGGGAGTTTGCATGGGGTTGAGGCTGGGAGGGTGTTGCAAGCCCTCTCAACCAAAATTTCGATATCTTCACTGTTAAATCTGCAGTTTTTAAAAAATTTACAAGTGCCACAGTCTTAAAATTTTCACACTTAGTAACTTTTACCTGCTTTTGCCATAATTTTTGATGCTCACAGAGTGCTAATGCCAGCTTTTCATTTGCCTCAAGGACCATGAAAAGGGTCTATATTACCTTTATTTGCTCTTTTTTTGCTTACATACCATATTTTGCTGTGTATAATTCCAGAGCTCTCAAGTCTCACGCATTGAGTGTGAGTCTCACGCAATTTGATGTAATCTCACGCTCTCACGCTCCAACGAGTATTTCTCACGCATTAGCGCTCTTCCGGAAGGTAACTCTACTGTTTTGGCCGTCAGAAGTGCTTATAATCATAAAATTATTTTCTTCACCCTCCATAGAAGGAATAAATGTGTCTGGTTTTAATAAATTAGTGTGTTTCCGGTGATTCAAGAAGTGCAAAATTCAAAAATCTTCTGGGGGACCATGTCCCTGGACCCCCCTAGATTATGTTTGCACTTTCATCGCTTGCTCAGCAGGCAATCTCACTTCTTGGAAAAACACAAACTTGAGAGCTCTGTAATTCAATCCCATGTACAAGTCAACCCCCTATTCTTTTGTCAAAAATAGCCATTTTTAAAGTTGACCCAATTTTTTTCCAAGATTAAACAATAGAAATACTATGTTTAGTAAAATTACTTCCGATTGCATGACTAAATTAAGAAAAATAGATTGCAATACATTATCTAGTACATATTAATATACACACATATAAATGTTCGCGAAACTTAGTTTAATTCTTAGCACCTATATGCTATAATCAAAATTCAAATGCTTCGCAAAAACAATTTTAATTTAAAAATGGACAGCCGATCAGAAACTGAAAGAATTTACTGAAATAATTGAGTTCTGATTGCCTGGCTCGTATAGCTCCTTTGGTTTTATCTAGGCAGACAGAACCTTTTCTATAAACAAAATTTTCCTACTTTCTAAGAAAATTAAAATTAACATACATGAAACAAATGAGGTGAAAAAATGCTGTTGTTGGCACAAAAACAAAAAATGCAATCGCGACGTTCATCTAAAAAGATCGCAAGAACTCAATGCAAATTCTATTAAACAAAATTTTTATCGGAAATAAAAAAATTAAATTTTTAATACTTACATTTTCAGCTCTAAATTTGCATCCAAATCGCAACTATAGACATAATAAAACCTATCATTCGAAGTGGCTTCCGCCATCTTGGAAAGGAGCGTCCATTGCGGGCTCTTTATGGACCAGCGGTTCTAAATACGCTTCAGTACTTCGTATATGGATCTACTTGGTGTCCTTACGAATTTTTGTGTTGCTACACAAAATGGCGTACGCAACAAGAAGTAAACAAAGTCCAAGTGGAAAAGGCAGGGCGAAGAATGCTTCTTCACCTAGTTCGAGGAACTTTCTTTCGGACGAGCTTGATAACATGAAGTTAGCTGATCGAATGGATTCTAAATCGGCTTTTCGGCAAGTTTCTGGTCCAACCGCAACAAATAAATATTCGAGATACTCAACTTCTTCACCTCGACCGTCGCCAGCAGCTGCAGGAGCAGTCGTTAGACCGGCCAGAGGCAGAGGGAAACAGACGGCAAGAGTCGTCAGAAAATCTCAAAATGCTGTGGTCTCAAAACCAAAAGGAATGTTGGCACCCCAGGGGTATACAGTCCGTCCGGTTATTCCCGCAGAGAAGGCTGAACTGTTATCTGTGGCTCGTGCAATGAACCGTGAAGAATTTGCTCCCAGAGTGAAGAAATTATTTGACCCAGAGCGCGAAGCTGCCTTGGATGCGATTCGCACGGGAGTATACATAGGCTGGCGATGCCCGTCTTTCAAGTGGGATTGTATTCGAGTGAGCAAAAACTCAAAGTGTTTCTGTGGGCATTTGTTGGCGCATCATGGTCGTTATACTGGGCAAAGTGTGCGCGTGCCGTGTGCCCCTGAGACATGCTCTTGCAAGGCTTTTGCGTTTGTGCCCTCAAGACCCGAAGATGTTGGGGAATTCTGGTTTCAGCGTCGAAGAAACTTTGACCCAAGCACCTGGCGGGCCAAATGCAAGTGCAAACATACACATGAAGAGCACCTCCCAACAGGTTCCCGTAGATGTCGAGCCAGGGGCTGTGGATGTTCACAATTCTGGTCTAATTTTCTCTGCGCTGCCTGTGACAAACACTGGGAAGAACACGAGACTGTGTTTGAGACTGAGAACATGAGAAGAGAAGCAGGTATACCTTTTGGTAAGGCCTACCTACCGTTTCATGAGCTCCCTCAACTGCGAGATGTTGTTCTAACTGGGAGAGAAGATGACGACTCACACTACAGAGCTTTAACTTCTGGCCCCTTCGCGATACCAGATGACAAACCTACAGACCTTGCATTACAGCTGAGGGGTAGCACACACCAAGAGAACCCTAGTACTTACCCAAATCAGTTCTATAGGTGAATTGACTGCTTGGGTAGAAGGGGTTGGGATTGGGCCAGTCATTAAAAGGAAGTTTAAAACATATAGCTGGTGTCCATCCTTTGTTCAAAGGTGTCAGAAACAATAGTAAAACACTGGTTAGGGTTTAGACTTCGTTGCAAACAACCGGCCAAAAGTTAACAAATCTTTGGTAGAAGTTTGAGACTGGGGGTTCAGGGGAGAGTTGAAAGCAGGATCAAGACCTTTTGTAAAAAGCCAATGTCAGTTGGAATAAAAATTCGTTGACGGTCATGAAACTTTTGACTTCTTAATACCTTGTATAAATAAACCCTGAGACATGCACACTTACACAGAATATCAAATCCATTGTCTCAAACTAGCTTTCAGTTGCATAGTTTTAAGACATATTAGAACATTCAGTTGCAGAAACTGTACACTTCTCTCATTCCGGTTGTTAACACAGAAGATTTTAAAATAGCCGTCATAGCTAAATAATGATGACACATGCTGACAAATACAGTTCACATTGGCAACTATCAATAGGTCACTATTCATTTGCCACCAGTAAAATTTTCAAACAATGAAGTATGAAGGTTGATCTTCCTACAGGTACTATAAATTGTGTCCAAATGAAACTATATACCAGTGGAATTATGAGTGTGTTGAAAAGACCTTCAGCTTGGCACTCTAATAAATCACTCATACTAGGGTAAGATCAAAGAGCCAAAACGTAATATTTGTTACATTTTTTTCGATATCATATTGGTTTTTAAAAGGGTGGATAGATGGTTTATGCAATGACCATGACATATATACAGATGCGATCTGGTTTTCCCGTACGAGCCGGGAGAAAATGCATCATTTTGAGCTAAACAGTGATGGACTCGCAACTGTGACAAAGAGTCGAAATGGCATGTTTCAAACTTCCCTTCGATTTTGAAAAAATAAAGCGCTATTGGACCTTTCAATGTTTTTTGAACAAAATTTACCATTAATAGTGTTTTTTAGGCAAAGTGTGAAGACTAATAAAAAATTTCACGACATACCGTATCAACGAAATGTCGTTTTTACTGACATTGATTCTTAAGGTCTTTCAGTGATCCAGGACTCTATTCATGGCCTTCGTGGAAAGCAGCTCTATTAGTAATTAGCTTTGTAAATAGCTGATGAACTGTCTGTGATGAAATAAAGATTTTCAATTGCTATTATTGCTGCTGCTAAAGAATATAATATAATTTCCAGTATGTAGAATGTAAAGCGATTTAACATCTATGCTTTTATGATTTTTTTATTTTAGTTAGTTTAAACGAAATCTTTTACGAGACTTGTAACTGAAAGAAAAGGTTGGGAGGATTGTGATAGCACTAAGAAGCTTAGAAAGGGCGATTTAAGAGACAACTTTGCCAACAAACTCCGAAACAGATTCGATTATAAGATATATCTATATAGATAAATAGAAGAAAGGCAATAAGAAGGCGAGTGAAGAGAGAAAAGCATAACAGAGTTAAGCAAGCAGAGACAAAATTGAATAGTAGTGAAACAAGATCAAGAATGCTTGTCTGAACACATGTGAAGAGGTACTTGGAAAAAGGAAAGAGAAAGGAAGAGAGTGGATATCGGAGGATCCAGAGAAGAAAATCGACAAGAGGAAAGCTGCTAAGAATGACGTGGTTGCTGCCAAAGCGAGTAACGAGATGAGGATTGCAAGTAGAAATAATCAGGAAGCAAATAAGGAATTAGAAAGAAGTTGCAGGGAGGACAAAGAGATTAACATGAACAATTTGTCTGAGGATGTAGAGAACGCTGCAATGAATAGTGATTCAGCGACACTGTACAACATCACTAGAAAACTTAGCACATGATCACAAAATACGAGCGAGCCAATCAAGGACCTACATGGAAAAAGAATGAAAAACACGGAGGAAAAGCTGAAGCGTTGAAAAGATCACTTTGAACAAGTATTAAATGGACAAGAAAGAT
Source organism: Umimayanthus nakama (assembly GCA_027574985.1). Lineage (NCBI taxonomy): Eukaryota > Metazoa > Cnidaria > Anthozoa > Zoantharia > Parazoanthidae > Umimayanthus > Umimayanthus nakama. The sequence continues at coordinate 6,872 of JAOBRG010183764.1, read as the reverse complement.
CGAACACTCCGGACCTCACAGAAGGCCGATAATTGCCGATACGCACAGGAAATACAACTCGTGAGGCGCTAAAAAGTCTAAAGAACGGTAAAGCAGCTGTACCTAGCTGATAACATCCCAACAGAGTCCATTAAGGCGGGAGGAGGTATACCAATCAACGTCCTACGTGGCTTCCTAAACGAAATCTGGAAGGTAGATGAATTACCAGAGGACTGGACAACAGGTCCACTGAATAAATTGTCAAAAAAAGAGAACCTTTAATGTTAGTGCAATAATTGGAAAGGAATTATGCTGCTAAGATTTGGAAGCTAGGTACTATGTAGGGTGTTATTAATAAAAGAAAAGCGCAGTGGGCACCAAACTTAGAGATGAAGAAGCCGGATTTAGGAAGGATTGTAGTTGCACGGATAACATTGCAACACTACGAATCAATTTTTGAGCAGCCAGTAAAGTGGCAGTCATCGGCATACATACTGATTTGTGGATTTTCAAAAGGCCATCGACAGTATCCAAAGAGAAACTTTATGGAAGCTGCTTAGACACTATGGTATTCCTTCAAAAACTGCTAACATCATTAAAAAGTTCTACGAAGTATTTACAGCACAAGTTGTTCACAATGGCAGATAAACAAAGAAATTCCAGTTGCAGACCGGCGTGAGACGGATGTCTGCTCTCCCCCTTCTATTCTTTACAGCCTTAGACTGGATGAAAAGAGAGGCGTATGGCGATCATCAGACAGAGGCTTGCGATGGCAGTTGGTAAGCACTTTGGAAGACCAAGAGCTTGCAGACGATATACCACTATTGACGCACAGACTACAGGATATACGTTGCAAGATAGAGAACATTAACGCTACAGGGGAAAAAGTTGGACTAAAAGTGAAGGTACCCAAGTCCAGGTTGATGACATGATGACAAAGGAGGACAGTACAGTTAACCATGGACATGAATGAGTAGAAGAAGTGGAAGAATTCCAGGACCTGGGAAGCATCATTAGTAAAACCCGTCGCATATGCGAAGATATCAAGGCACGCATCAGTAAGTTGTTGTACGGGTTCGAGACATGGCGATTAACAGCTACGTTGATAAACAAGATCCAGTTGTGCGTTAACAAATACTTTTAAAACACGAGGTTTCGGTATAAAAAAGGGTATCCCTGGAGTTTCACACGTTTGGTTGTTATTCGGCCGTCGTTGGGTTAACATCTCATTCATCTTCGATTGTACGCTTTGCCAATTTCTTACTTGTTGCTCGCAGCGCCAATTTCAAATCAAAATATCTAAGTTTCATACCTCCATTATAGCTTTCGCTAGTGAAAGGAAGGTGCATAAAAAAGTACCGGTAGTAACAATGTTTTCATTGATATAATGCTAATAAATACTGCCTTGTGCAGTTGTAAGTTTTTAATATTGTAATATGCAAATGAATGTAAAATACCGTATCGAAGTTGGAGTTGTAAAGATAGCCAAGAGAACAAAACAACGCTATCAGTCATTACCAAACCACTATCTTTGCACCAAGTATTTATTTCTTACAATACGAAACCCCACTTTTTAGAATTCGTATGATTAGAACAGGAAGACTCGTACACACACCAAGTTAGCCGTGGTTGCAAAATTTGAATTTTCAATTATGAGCTTTGAGGCGTGAAAAGAGGAGGGGCTTGAATTTTACACCAGAACTTCATGTTTACGGCGTATTCTTGGCAGTAGATGGCCTGAGAGAATACGAAACGAGGACTTAGGCAACAAACTGGACAAGAGCCAATAGAAACAGGAACGAAGAAGCGAACATGGAGATGGGTTGGTCATTCACTGAGGAAAGAAGATCGAAACATCGCCAAAGTTGTACTGGAGGGGAATCCTCAGCACTAGGGAAGAGTCGCCCTCTACTCTGAGAACGAAAGATCCCATTGGATAAAAACACAATATAAATAACCAAAATCTTAAGACTTAAACTGACCAACCGTTAAGAAGCACACAATAGCTTATTGTTAAAAAGTGTAAGTTATTGTTACTGTTATTGTTTATTGCCCAATGGAATACTTCGTTCTCAGAGTAGAGCCTTACTGCTAGGGAATCCGAAATGAGGACGCCCCCACACAGAGTTGAAGGAGAACGCGCATGTCAGAGCTGAAGGCGAAAAACGTCACGTGGACGGAATGCAAGAGAACGACACAAAAATACCTGCAAATGTGAAGAATTTGCATAAACTGCAGAAAGTTTTGATTTTATCTTCTAGTTAGTTTGGATTTACTAAGTTTTAATAACATGAAAAGATGATGCGAAGCGGCACTTCTTCGCAGATAAGTTCGTTAATTTAGTGGAACTAGTCATGAATCCACTATGAAACTTGAGATAAGTAATATGAATGTGGCATCCCTTTTTTTGAACTTGGGAGAGTGAAAGGATATTTACTGAACAACAGCAAACTTGCTTTAAAATTTATTCAATGTTTGAAACTTGAAACTTAAGTATAAATGACCTCCTGAAATGGGCAGTGTTGTCTTGGCCACTGCTGTCACAGCACAGTTAAATACACTTTTATTTACAATACTGTCACTACCACCAATGTTACACTAGTGGTAGTTGTCACGGCTATGGCGGATGTTAGTGTGGACTACAGTGTGACAGTAGTGGTAAAAACCTGGGCGTGTGTCTGTCGAGTTTTAGATGCACGCTTGTGACAAACAAAAAGCGCGCAAAAAATTGCCCGCTGTGCTCTACTAATATGTTCCTACAAGTAGACTGAGGTTATTTTTTCACTGTGGATTTTGTTTGGGACTGCCCTCAATCTTATCCTGTATAAACTTTTATTTATATACACGATAACAAAAAAAAAAAGCTTGCAGCTTGTTGGGTCGTGTAACATAAGTTCAAAAATTTTAAAAATCTCTAACTCTTCTAATATATGAAACTGACAACTGACTAATTTTTTTTAAGTTAATCTTCGAAATAACTGCATTAACTGTATAAAAATCCTGTATATAAATTCAAAATGTCTTAAGCCGTCCAATAAAATGAGTTTATTTTAGCCACGTTCCTATGTGAAGTGTGTGCGAGGTCTTTGTCAACTCACTGCATTCCATATTGTAGCTCCTACGTATGCAAAAGCAAAAGTATGAAGAATGTTACTTTAACCAAACTGTTACGCGGTTGACCTTTTATAGTGGACGAAGCAAAGCAAGCCAATCAAACCTAGTGTGTTTTAAACCCGTCTTTCGTATATTTTTCTTGCTTTTTGCAAGTTTGTCGCCTGGGTTGGTCACGTTTTCATTTCCAGATGTTTAATTGGTGGAAGCCCACAACCAAACGCGATTGGTTGTATATAATTTGTTTCAAGATATTTGATTGGTGGAAGCCCCCAACCAAACGTGATTGGTTATATAATTTGTTTCCAGATGTTTGATTGGTGGAAGCCCACAACTAAACATTATTGGTCGGTTAGAACCAAAGTCCACAGCACTGAAAAACACTAGTAACTCTAAACTCTAGCACCAATGTATCATCAAAAAGAAAGCATCTTTTTCTTCTCTCTATCCCAGAGTTCTCGTAAGTGAATCTTGACAGAATCTTCACCACAGATGTAATCAATACTCTTGTATGACAAGTCCCATAGTTGTTCCTTGCTCAGGCCAAATGTCGTTGCAACGATATTGTACTCTTCTGACAAGCAAGTTGAGAACACTCCTTTGTCATCTGTCTGTTGATATTTGACAAAAAATTGCACAAACATTAATCCTTGTCCTGCTAAATGATTATAAAAACCAAAAAGTCTTAACCGGATGAACGAAGTGCGGGACTATTCGTGTCAATGTGTACATCACAAGTTGTCATGAGCACTTGTATCTGCACAGAAACATACAGGAGTTAGTTAAATAAAAGAAAATACCGTCCTTTTTTCCTAAAAATCCTCCCATTTACTCTCTCCTTTTAAATGCTGCTCTGATTTAATTTCTTGGTCTATAATAAAATTATGCATTCTGCAACAAGCTTACAATTCAAGGAATTCTCTAGGAACTATCACAGAAGTATCTCGTTTTTCAAGGGATTCAAAGCGAAATCCAAGGAAATCAAGGACTTCCAGATGGTATTCGAACCCTGGATTTGGGAATACAACCCAACAAAATATATAGTGTTTTTTGAACACTGTTATATACACGTCCGGAAAAAATCAACCTTTTTGCAACGTAGATTTGCTGCCTATCAGTTAATAAGATGAGACAAACACTTACACAAATAACACAAGGATGACCTTCCTTGTACCAGTAGCTAAAGTGGTGATCATTCAGTGATGCAACCGTCTTGGACTTCAGGTTGGAGGTTAGACACAATTCTGCAAGTTACATCAGTGCAGAGCACTGGTTTGAGAGTTCAAGCAGTAAAAGAAATCCAGTTTTATCGCAAAAACTAGTGCGAAGTTTAACTAAGACAACAACGTGCTTAAATCGTGTCTTCTCACACAAATCCTTGCACAACAGAGGATTTCTTACTTAAGATAACTTTGTCAATGGTAGAATACTTTGTACAACCTTGATCAATACAGTTCAGACTAAAGGGTTTTAAACTTTTAAGGATTTTCGTCCAATTGTCTAGTTCGTCAGCCAAATCCACTAAATTTCAAAGACTTCAGGGATCCTACAGAACCTAATTCAAGGACCAAGCAGGTTATCTAGCTGTTTTACCTAAAGGTATGGAGTTCTTCTCTACAATATCCAGCAACTCCTGTGACCCTCCCTCGGTAGGATGTAGACAGGTGCCATGACCGATCCTGTCTGGTAAGAGTTGGAGTAACACTCTGGAGTCTTCAACATTAGGAACCTGCAATCATTCCACGTACATATGATTTACTGATGCTTAGCTAAAGAGAAACTTACCTACCTACCATCTAAACTGTTGGGCAGCATCAACAACCACACATTCCTACCTAACTCTCTCCCTCCTTTCCTACCCACATATGTATTTAGTTCATATTTTTGTGGTTTGATTACTGACAAGTGCTTTCTGACCAGTGGCTAATACTCAAAACTACCACACAGCAATAACATCCCATAGGTGGATTTTCGTTGACAAACCACATATTTCGCTAACAGTACTCGATGAGGCAGAAAACTCAAGTTTCTAACAGCTAAATAGTTTTCCAGTGAACAGTACTCAGTTTTTTTTTATTTAGCACAATGCAATTTGGATAAGCTGGTTCACTAGAATGGTGAAGAGCAACTTAGTACTACAGGTAAAAACGATCAGCTATAAAAAGAATTAATCTTTAATACCTAAACAAATGACTGACTAAGAATAAGATCAACAGTCTTACCTCTGCAATATGTAAAGCTAAGCAAAGGCCACTTTCTTTTGCCATTTTCAGACAAGGTACAAAATCCTGTGCAGCATATTCCTAAGATTTTAAGGGAAAACATAAAGATACCATCAGTGTTAACAAGGTTTCTACTCAACTGTTAACTGGATGTGAAACTCAAGGACTTTTCCAGGATTTTCCAAAACCTTTTCGAGCAAAATCAAGGGCCTTCTGTACCAATAAAGCTTAACTATTCGTTATATTTACTCAGCAATTAACTCTACAATATTTGCTTTGGAAGAAATTGGAAGCCTCCATTTATGTTTTGAAACATTGTGACATCGCCGGTTATGACAAACTGCTCATTTTGATTAATTTTTACAGGTAAAGGTGAAAAATTTTGCGCACTCCACGATTTTCAAGGTCCGCAACCCCAATTCAAGGACGTTTTACGTTCCAAGCTCTAAATTTTCTTTTTTCCGATTCCAGGGTCTTCCAGGATTTTCAAGGACTGAGGCAACCCTGTATTAAAGTTATTTTAGTTGCAAACTGAAAGTAGTAAAACTATAATTAAATGGTGAAAAATACATAACACAAGTTAAAGTGCAGCGCAAATCTGCAAGTCATTTATACATGCAAGATAGTGATAATACGTAGCCAAATGTTTGTACATGTTTGGCCAATGTTGGTTGAAATTAGTTGCTTCTTACAGTTTCATCCTTTGTGTTTATTACTGACATTTTCCGCAAATTACATTTGAGATGCTATCAAAGTCAGCAGTTTGAGACAAAAACAAGTTGACCAGAAGCCTTTAACTTAGCTTGAAAAGCATTTACTTATATCGATCTAATCAAACTCCAAAACTACAATGAATTTCCTTGATCTTGCACCCACCATTGGATTACCACTGAGATCTATTCCAAGAACGGCTTCACTCTTCTCTTTGTATAGCATGGCCAGCTGAACAGTGTCCATTGCCTCATCTGGGCCCCCCTTTCGATCTATAGCTAGGAGGAACCTATGAGGACAATTTAAACCTTAGGATACATTGTGGAAGTACAGTACTTGTATAGCTCACTTGAACTGTATAGATTCATAGCAGTTGTACAAGACTTCTTATCAGATTGTGTTCTGAAAGGCAGGGGTGACAGCTCTATTTTCTTTACAAACACAGGCTGCATACTTCATTCCATTTGTTAAATTATTTTTATATATTTTTAAATGCTATATATTTAAGTTCTGTATTACAGAGGACTCCAATAAAAACCTTTTCTGGGTTACTGGGAACTCCTCTTAAAGTATCATTTTGTTTATTATAATTATGATGTAATTATCGCTATGGGTATCAATATCAATATAACTATCATGACAATGATGTTACCAATATCATTCTCAAATTATCATTACTACTTTAATTATTATAACACTATTATTCTCATAACTTTATAAATAAAATGTAAGTTAGTGTTAGTTATTTAAAAATAAATAAGTATAGCAAAATCCATTTCAGAGTCGACAGAGTATCTAGACTGCTTCTTCTGACCCCTAAATATCCCCACCCCCACCCCTTCCATCCCC
>JAOBRG010183653.1:0-17859 GCA_027574985.1 Umimayanthus nakama | reverse complement strand
TTCACCGTCATCCTCTATCATTCACCGTACCGTGATCACTTTCAGTTTCTTTGCTATAGCTTCGCTGCTTGGCTTAAGACTATGTCAAAGGAGTGTTGATGAGAGTTGGTTAGTCGAGGGCTAATTGATGTGAGTCGAACAGGAGTTTAGTACATGTTTGTTGTACGGCAAAGTAAACCCTTCATGTTGTGCTTGTTTATCGGACACACTTGACTCACACTGTTGCGCCCCTGCAGGCTGCACAGTGTACTCGCCTTGTTACCCCTCATCGTTGAACCACTTATTGGTTTTTTTTTTATTTACAACATTTGCTATGTATGGTCTCAGCGGGATCACAAGCAATATAGGACATGTGTTTTTTTCTAAGCCTGGGCCCGGTTGTTCAGAGCCCGATTAGTGCTAATCCTGGGTTAACTCTTTAGGTTTTGTTAAGAGTTGATCCAGGATTAGCACTAATCGGGCTTTGAACAACCGGGCCCTGGAGGAAAGGACGTGACAGTCCACAACACCCGCGTTAGCCAACTCTTAGCGACAAGTGGTTGGATTCCTTTAAGTCCTCCGAATAATATTTTGCCAGGCATCCATTTTACTCCGGTTACAGAATTGAGTTTTGAGAGGGTCGGAGAATGAAATTGCTGCATCAAGCACAACCTTGTGTTGTGGAACTTGAGTAAACACATGCGCCGTGTACGTAGATAACAAAGTTTGTTTATGTGCGTGATGTTACCGAAGTAGCTGTTAAAAGGAAATCTTAAGCGAATGTATTTCGAGCCTTCACTCATTATAACTCTTGGTTGAGCGTTTCTCTAATCAATCTTGACGTATGCCCTTTTATATTTGTTAACGTTCTTTCCATGTTTTTGTTCTTTTGATTCTGCCTTGAACATTCTTTTGTTTGTTTTATCCACACAGCACGGATTGGATTCCGAACAACAGCTTGCGTACACCCACATGGACATCGCGGGCTCAAGTGGACTTCCCCCAGCCCCTCCCACTGGGGCTCCAGTAGGTGCCTTGGCAGCGATGCACCTCAAGCATCGCCTGGTCCCTGAGCCCAGAACCTAGGATGTGGGCGAAGATGAGACCAGGCTTTGACGTAAAGCTGGTTCAGAACTAGATTGTTAGCCGAGCGGATTGTGTGACTAAGATAGATTAAAACCCAGTATAACGCGTTGACGCTTCCGGCTTGAACAGAACTAAAATAGGCTAGATTGAACTATTAAAACTACAGTTTTCTTTCAATTTGAAAGAATTTGTACACTTAAAATGTCGTTGGGGCACATACCATATTGAAAGATTAATATAATTATAGTTACCGTATTTGGGACAAATCTGAGAGCGGTCAAACCGCAAATCTAATAAAAACATAGTAGTGTTTACCCGTTGATAGTTAATTCTAAATGAATCGTAAATAGCTGTTTTAAACAGTAAAATAGCCGTCCATAAAAATACGATTTTCGTATATAAGTGAAAGAACCCAACTAGAAGCCGGAGGAAACTGCAAGTAGAAGTTGATGTGTGAACATTTAACGTTGCTTAGAGTCCTAAGTTGGAGCTGGCATTTTTGCAGTACTGTATTGTATAAGCAGCCAATAGCTTGAGTGAAAATAAAGCCCGTTTTACGTCCTGACCAGATTACTTTTGTATTTTTGAACTATTGGAGGAGCAGACGTAGCTCAGCAGGTTTGTGCACGGCCTTCGATCCTCGCTGACTCCATTGTCTGCTTCGACTTTCGTCTGATCTGTGTAGCTTGAGCTTTGCTGAAATACCCGTAAAATGGAGCACTGACAGAGGAAATTGGGTTAAGCGCGCACCGAGGGCCACAAGTTTATCAGTTACTATTACTATCACGTGTTACAATCGTCAAATAAGGTCACCTCAGCTTTTTTTACTTTATTCTGATATCGTCGTCGTCGTGCGTATGATCTGCTAGACAGTTTAATATATATAGTAAACTAACTTGTGTCGAGCCATTTAAAAGTTACTAGTTAAATCGTCCCAAGTCCTTCAGCCCCTTGGCTCCTTAGGGGTGGGGGAGGGGGCTGATTGTTGATCAGTCTTGAAACAGGTGCTTGGTTCAATGACACCACGCGTATCAAGAGTCCGTATCTACTGCATCAGTAGTATCCTGTCCTCACTCGATTTAAAGTGGCCTGAAGGCTTAATGATAGTGTGTGCTGTGATATGATGATTTGTTTAAGCTGCTGCCTGGCCTTTACCATAACATCCTCGAAGGCCTCAAAAAATTAAAAAAGGCTGATATGCAAAAACACACCTCAATACGCGACTTAGAAAAGTACGGCTACATCGATAATGATAGTAAATTTTGCATGAGAAGTGAAGCTCTGGACCGCTTCTGTAAGATTATGGCGAGAGAGCAGTGCTGTTTCAACTTGGTTAACAGGTAATTTCTGTGTACATTGCAGAAAACACGTGTTTATTGCGTAGGCAGTTCTAGTTTGCGTTGACAAGGCGTGTTGCCTCGGCGCCATCTTGTGTAGTTTCGAAAGGTGCTCGCTACTCATTTTCTGGGGTCATTTTAGTCATGCAAACTGGTACATGTAATATGAAAACTGTATTCAAGGAAAACTGAAATGGTTTAAGGAGGAAATGGTGCCTTTTTTAACGCATCCGTTAAACAATATAACTGAAAAGAAAAATAAAGAAGATTTCGTTGTTAGCATCCCGGTGCTTGTTAATACAAGAAAACTTTCTGGTGTGCAACGTACACCGTATACGATACTGCAGTTGTTAAAGACAGTACCTAACTCACCTCGCGCTTCTCAAAATGCAACTGAGGACACTTTTAAACTGCCAAGGATGCGTTAACGAATAAAATAGGCCGCCTCAAAAAATGGTTGCATGGCTGGGGTTGGGGACGGGAATGTGGATGCTTAGCAGTTGCCAAGAACTCGGCGTTTATGTTTTGTTATCTAAATGTATTTATTTACCTATGGAAAACAAAAGCTTTGTACATAGTCTCAGTTTATCGAAAGTTTTAAAAAAAAATTCCTGCCTGTTTGTCTACATCGCGCGTTTTTCAGATCATGAAAAGAATAATCAAACAAATGTTTCATGGAGCCTCAAAAGGATCGAGTTTCTCATGCCCATCTTACAATTGCAATATGTTCTGAGTAGCTTTGTAAGAAAATGAAACATAAAAAACAGCATCAACTATATACACGCTTTTTTATAAGAACCAGTAAATTTTGGCCGAGCCAGCTCATTTTTCTAAACTTTAGGGAATTTCAGCCTCAATTGCTCTTAAGCTGCTCTTATTTTTAAAAGTATGCATTAGATTTTTCAACAGTAGCAAGAAATAACTCCTAAAATACTGAAAATATGCATAACTTGTGATCAAGTTCGAGGCTACAGTAATCAGGCATCAAGCCGAATAAATCGCAATGGAACTTCGATCGATCTCAATGATTGGAGTATTTTATAAACGCTTGATAAAATCCATTTTGAAGAATGTATTAAAACTTTTTCAAAAATCTAAACTTTGCATTTATTGTTCCACATCCAAGCCTAAATTCGGTTCTTAGCTTGTTTTTAAGTTTTGGCCAAATTTGAGCCTCATTCTTCCTATAAAATTGTTCTTATAAAAAAGCGTGTACCGTTCTTAACTACAAGGCATCTACGTAAAAATTCTTCATTGGGGTGCTGGGTTAGAAGCGAGAGCTCATAAAGCTTTACCACCCCCCACCCCCTCTCCCCCCAAGCGTACTAGCTGGTAAATTTAACCCCACCCCTACGTTAGTATACTAGTTTTTCCGCTTAACTGTGCTGCCCTAACAAGTGTATAGTTAGTACCCTTCTGAAATGTCGCCAAAATGGATAAACTGTGGCCAAATAACCTTTTCCGTTGCTTGAAACATCAGTAAAATATTTCTAAATGTTTTATTTACAACACTGTTTTGGATTGCTAAATGAGAGTGAAATTTAAAATCAGTCTAAACTATCTAATTTCAAAGTAAGAGACACTTCATTGTGTAGAAACTTTTTTTCTTTTTCTTTTCAATGTGAAAGAGTTCGAGGTTACAGTTGAACATGGTTTTTGGGAAAATGCACGCAACAGAAAGTACAAACTGGGCCGCCCGTGGCCTACTTGGTTCGAGTGCAGACTGGGTACTAGTTTCGCTGGCACCACGAGGAATCCAAGATGGTGGGTAACAAATGATCAGTGATGTGGAGTTTAGATCGGTTTACAGTGGCATTCTGTTATCGTTTCACTTATTTGGAAGAATTGCATTGACTTTCTTTTTCATTTGTCTACTGTAGGTGCTGTACACATTGTACGAACACGCGGCGGGCTATGCCGTGTTCAAAGTTGTGGCACAAGAAGAAATCGGCGTCCTTTTGCCAGAAGTTCAAGAGTCAGTGGCCGATCTTGCAAGATTTGGAAAACTGGTCAAGTTGCACGCTTTTGCGCCGTTTAAATCAGGAGCTAATGCATTGGATAATATAAACTGCGTCTCCGAAGGTGTGTGGTATTGTGTGCTGAACCTCGAAGGATTGTTTTGACCACAACTGCGTTAGAATGACTGTTGTTGAAGATTGCAACCCACGTGGTCGTGGACGAATCGACGAAATTCACGACTGGTTCTGGTCGTTCTAGCTGTGAATCGTGTTCGTACCCTGAACTTCAAGATGTTTTTTTTTATGTTTTTATGGGGGGGGGAGGGGTGTTTAATAATAGATATGTTTTATTTGTTTTTAATTTTTCGGGGGGGGGGTTAAAAGTGTTGAGCAGAGAACCAATCAGATTACCAGCATTTCAGTATCCAATGCTTGGTATTTAATAAACAGTTATATACATTATTTTTATGACTATTATCAGTTAGAAAGAATTTACAAAATAGCTCATTTTTGTGCCTAACTTTCTTGTGCACTTCATTTGAAAGGTGTTCTTCATGATGACCTCAAAGCTTTTCTTGAGGCCAATGTACCCACAGGGAAAAAGAAATCCAAGGTTTTGCTGGGAGTGGGAGACCCAAAACTTGGTGCAGCAATCTTGGAGTCACTTGAAATTTGTTGCGAGTCTGGGGGCATTACTTTGGAGATCCTGCGAGGCATCCGGATGCATTTCATGAAAATGATCAAAGGACTAACTGGCGAAATGGCAGCCAAAGCGCAGCTAGGCCTGGGGCACAGCTACTCTCGTGCTAAAGTCAAGTTCAATGTCCACAGGGTGGACAACATGATAATCCAGTCAATCAGCTTGTTGGACCAACTTGATAAGGATATTAATACCTTCTCCATGAGGATAAGGTGGGTTACAACGATTAGGTAGTTGAAAAGATTCTTTGGTTATAGCCGGGCAGTGTTAAAAACTGGTTTGAAGGAGGACTGACACTTGCTAAACACTTTATAACATAAGCACTGTTAAATGTAAAATACTTTGACCTTCACCCTGTTGAATGAATGGTACAGAAAAAATATTTGATGTTTTTTCCATCACTGTAAAGTATTTTATTGACCGGAGTAGTGAAAATTAAACAGGGAAATGGATGATCATCAGTGTGCTGGCTGATAAAACACTTTTATAATTAAGCCAATTTATGTGATAGTTTTTTTTGCCTGTAATACTTTATTTGCATATTAACAAATTCTGTCTATTTACATTTTACACATTTCTAAGGCCTTGGCTATACCGGATAGTCCTGAAAATTTCACTGTGCTTGAGGACAGGGTAACTTTAAGGAGTGCTAACAGTCTAAGAAAAGAAGATTTTTCCATTTTTTAATAAAAGGATCTAATTTATCTTTCTTTAAAGCAATCCCTTTTTCTACTTTAAGGGTATAAGGGTATGTTTAAAGATATTTAAGTTTTGTGAAGATATTTGTGAAGTTTTCTCTAACTTATTATACAGTAGAAATGAGGCTCAAACAAATACTAGAGTTTGGCAACTCCCATTAAAAAGTAGTTGTTTTTTATTTTAGAGAGTGGTACTCGTATCACTTCCCAGAACTGATCAAGATCATCAGTGATAATTACTTGTATGCCAAAGTGGCTAAGTTCATTAAGTCAAGGAAGGACTTCACTGACGACAAACTGGAAGCTTTGGAAGAGCTTGTTATGGATGAAGCCAAAGCAAAAGCTATCCACAATGCTATGAAGTCCTCCATGGGTAAGATATGCAGTTAACATACTTTACGTACATGTAGTCAAGTGAACTTGAATAAGTGTTAGTTAAATCTTTGTTTTCTAAATTAAGTATAGGTGAACGGTCAGCCAGTATTATAACTTGTGTGTTAAATTTTTAAATAGATATATCAGTTTCATTGGTCATTTAGAGCTTTTGTTTGTTACACAGTGATAAAATTTCATGCACTTATCTGTTGAGCGCAGTTGTCTCACTGTCAAGGACAATTTGTTCTTCGTTGAAGATTAACAGAGCCCTTGTCTTGTTAACACAACACATTCACTTCCAGCTTGGTGAAATTTGTTTTAGTTGGTTAAATCTTAATATTCTTTTAGAATACCTGTAAGTACGCCAGTTTCTGGATTAAAGCAGTCACCTGGTTATCTCCACTGACCAGTTTTGATCATTTGATTGACTACATACTCATCAACAGACTACCTCAGTTGGTTGTTTATTTGTATAGCATATGGAAGTTTTCTTGAAAGGGAAGGTTTCCAAAATACCAAGTTTGATTTTCTGTTTTCTGTCGATACATGTACTGTGTGTGTGAACCAAGAATTCTCAACAACCCAGACCATCAAAATTTAATAGAAGTTTGGTCAATCTGAATTACATTTACAGTGTAGCAATAATTTTACTAATAAAACTAATTTAACTGTTCTAGATTGCTGGTACTTTCTCACAGAAATTTGTAAGTCAGATTCAGTACAATGGCTTTTCAAACTGATCAAAGTATGAATGCTGACGAAACATGCGTAAAATGAATATATGAGTAATCAGTAAAATATGTTCAACCAGGCGCAAGTGCACCAGTACATGTACTTCTCGGGGTTCAAAATAACATTCAGAAAATATGCCTAATTTTGTAGGCTTTTTAATGTAGCCCAAAATTCTTGCCGGCTGTTTTTCAAGCAGTAAAGTACATGTATAATGTTAATGCATGGGTATTTTTGTGGAGTAGTTTCATAAGTAACTAAGACTATGTGTTGCAGTAACGGTTTTGTCACGTTATCGCACCAGCACCAATGTTCTGAATTTTGTAAAAGCCATTAGAACGTACAATTCATGGCATGTTTATTTTTTTAAACCAAAATCATTTTGATCTTACAAGCATAATCGACTTACTGAAAACAATTTTGCCAATGCCTAATCTTAAGTTATATTGCAGAAATAAAAATCACCGGCAAGGTCCTAAAACTGCCGGCTATCGCCGGTAGCTGGCAGCTATTTTGAAATCATTCTGCTTCTAAAGAGGAAATTTTGAAGAATACAATGTACATAGTGTATTTGGATACACTATTTTGAGAGTAATTTTAATGGTTTGTTTTGTAGGCATGGATATTTCACCACTTGACCTAATCAACATTGAGAGTTTTGCCACACGAGTTATTGGCCTGTCAGAATACAGGAAAAGTCTTCACAGCTATCTAGTCTCCAAGATGCACCAAGTTGCCCCCAATTTATCAGCTCTGATTGGTGAACAGGTATTAAACTAATGGAGTGATTGTGGATTGTGAGGCATGGCAGTGTAGTGGGGTCCCTTAGCTGTCTACTAGAAAAAGTTTGCCAAATGACCCCCAGTCTGTCAGCTCTAATTGGTGAATAGGTGTTACACTTTTAATCATCTAGAGATTTATATCATATGTGATCTGCAGTTGTGAAGTGGGGGACAGTGGGGGACCCTGGACTGTCTAAAAAAGTTGCTCCTATAGTAATCAAAAAGGAAATTGTACAGTAATAATATATATTATTTAATACTGAACACTTGATATTTAATTTGGAACTGGCAGTCTGATTGGCTCTGTTCTCATGGTATAAATCCTATATAATATTGTGATAGTTTGTCCAAATATGGAAACTGACAATTAATTCTATCATGGCCAAAAACTCAAATCTATAGAAAACAAATTTTGGGGTACTCTTAAGCATGTTTGGTGGATATATTGAGCCTTTTATAGCCGACTCTGTGCTCTGTGCCTTGTCCGTTATCTAAAAGCTCATTTCCAAAGTGTGTTCATGGAATAATTGTTAATAAATATAATTATTACCGGTACATATAGTCACAGGAAATAAAATGCAGAAAAACAAAAAGACACAATATGAAGCAGGGAAACTAAAACATAAAAGCCAAATGAATATACTTCTGTAGGTCCAATGACTTTTTAAGTTACAAAACAAAGTTTTTTATCATTGAATTTTTTCATGGAGAATTTTATAAGTATTGTTTCAGACACTTGAAAAATCAAATGATGTATACATACCTTATATGCAAAGTTTCCCCTTTTACATCTGCTTGTACAAGTTACTGTATATCTGTTATTTTGAAAATCCTGTACTGATGTTCAATTTCAATTACGACTAATTTTTCTGAACTTGACAATGCAGGTAGGTGCAAGACTGATATCACATGCTGGAAGTCTGACAAGTTTAGCCAAGTACCCAGCATCCACTGTGCAGATCCTGGGAGCAGAAAAGGCACTTTTCAGGTACTAAAACTATAAGAAGCCACCACATTCATAGTTTTCTTTAATCTTTTCTAAATCAAAGTCGTTTTTACCATCACAAGTTGCTTCTTAGTGCAAACACTGTTGGCAATCTTGTATTGCTGGACTTGGTCATGGAGAGTGTTTTTCTTAAAAAAAATTTAATGTATAGTTCTTGCGAGTGGAGAATCCACAAGCATCGGAATGGTTGGGGAAAAGGTGTAACGATAGAAAATCATTTCATCCAATCATATCACTGCCCATCTAATCGATTAAAAGTCGCTGAGAAATATTGAGTCAATTCTTAGATGTTCTCGATATTAAAGTTGGTACGTTTGCATTTCCTTGACAAGTATAACACTCCACGAGCATCCAGAGGATACCTTTGATTATGATCAATTGTACCTTAAGTTCCCTTCCTAGTACATGTACTATGAAGCTTTTTCATAGGAAGTCACTTTAAGTTTATCTGCTGGTTTGTGTCCTGGTTTACATCATAGTCATATTGATTTATGTTCCAAGTCAGGATATAAATAAGTTTAAATTGGTTTAAAAAAAATTTCAAGAACCTTGGCAGGAGTGGTTGACTAAAAGTTCTTTTTTGTAGTGTTATACTGTTCTTTTTTGTAGTGTTATACTGGCTTTAATAAACCCCCCAACTTAGAAATTATCCCAGAAGCCAGCCACAGGATATCTGTATTAACAGCTAATGTCTCAGTGACCGAAATGGAAGCTGATTTGTGGACAAAACGATACACTCGAATGAAGAAAATAATTGGGCCCTCGCGAGGAAAACTCACGGCTATCATATGCACCTGGCTAACTTGCTGTGTAGCCAGCATGGTGAGTCCTGATGGTGCAGTGGATAGCACGCCTGACTAGCAACCAAGGAGACGTGGGTTCAAATCCCGCTCAGGGCACAAAAACCAATTTTTTCGGACGAGTGTTATACTGGCTTTAATAAACCCCCCAACTTAGAAATTCTCTTTTGTAGATTAAGGTATTTTCTCTGTCAAGTTAAGATGCTTCAGATAAATTTTTAATACATGTACTGCTTAAGAAGTGAAATCCACTAGTTCAGTGTCAGCAAAAGAATTCCTTCAAATTTGGATTTTGCAAAACTAGGTCTTGGAAAACTTGGCATTAAATGTACCAGGTTCAGTATCAATAATCAGTGAGATAAATGAAAATATAATAATTGTAGTTTTACAATCGACTGCCTCTGTTGTATAACAGTATGCCTCTGCCAAAACTGTGTAGTTAAACAAACACCTTTATAATTAAGTTGCTAAAAAAACTAAGTAGACTAAAATAGACATCAAGCCTTCTTTTTGTTGAGACTACTAAAAAGACTAAATTTTCTTCCTTTCAGAAAAAATTGTTTTAATTTAATAACAAGATTAAACAACCTTAAAATCTGTTTTAGCCTGTAACCATTTCTGCTCACATGAACATCAAAGTCTGACTATAAAAAGTACAAGTTATATTGATACTACGGTAGATAAACTTCCCTTCATTCTTTCACTGTTACTGTTCTTGATGCACAAATGATATTTTCATAGTGAAAGGGAAGTTTTTGAATAATATGACACTGAGTTGCAGAGTTGAAAAACTTACTACGGTACTTTGTTTTGTTTTTAACTTGCAGAGCCTTAAAGAAAAAAGGAAACACCCCCAAATACGGTCTCATTTTCCATTCATCATTCATTGGCCGGGCAGGAACAAAAAACAAAGGAAGGATTTCCCGTTATCTTGCAAACAAGTGTTCCATTGCTTCTCGGATTGACTGTTTTTCTGGTAAGTGTGCTGTTACAGTAGATCCTGCATGCACATTTTCATCAGTGTCATTACACAGTTTATATGTCAACCTCTGGCCTCTTCTACTTACAATGCAAGGAGTGCTGTCTACCTGAACATCAAGATTAGATTTTCTCAGTATAGAGTTATAGTCTAACAGAGTACCTGAGTGTGTTTTTTTATTTTCAAAAACAAGAATTTGGCTTAATACCTTTGGTGGCTCAGGTGTTATATTTTTAGCTTCTGAAGGTTGGCTTTTTGAACATTCATGTAATTGTGATTTATTGGTCCAAAAGGGTTACAATACGGAGAATTCCCATGACAACTGTTACTTTGTTGCTGTATTCTAACAGAACTAAAAGCAGAATTTCTTGATAGCACTGTCTTATGATCTGAAATGGATAAAACCTTAACTCAAGGAGGTTTTCAAGGTGAATTTTCCCCAAAATTGTTTTGTTGTGACTAATATCTCTTACTGTTTGTAATCTAACAAATACAGAAACACCGTCTTCCATATTTGGCAGCAAGTTGCATGATCAGGTTGAAGATCGTCTAAAATTCTATGAAACTGGAGATGCTCCCAAGAAAAACATCGATGTGATGAAGGAAGCTATTAGTGAAGCACTGCAAGAGAAAGATGGAGTAGACAAGAAAAAGAAAAAGAAGAAGAAAGATAAGAAAAAGGAAAAAGTTTCTACTGAGGAGGAGCCTGCTGAAGTGGGGATGGATGAGAATGGGAATGAAGCAGAGACACCCAAGAAGAAAAAGAAGAAAGACAAGAAAAAGTCCACAGTCGAAACTGATAGTACTGTGAATGAATCAGCTGTTGATGGACATGACGAGGTTGCGGAAGGTATAACATGCTTAATTGGTTTTAAGGAGTTGGTAATGGTTTATGCCATTACTGATGATGTTGACAGTGGCAAGTTAATTCTTTATAAGCAATATTTGTTTAAGAAACTATAGAAACCTTTTTCTTTACCCTCGTTTTGTTTTGTTTGAAACACGTTAACATCGTTTTGCAAGTTATTTGACCGAGGCCAAAGACATAGGCAGTATCGTGATTTACAGAAAATTTTATTCTCCAGTCAATTAGAGTGCATATTAGTAATGTTCTTATCTTATTTCTAAAGGCCCATGCAAACAGACGCAACAAGTCACAATATTGTTGCGTGTTGTTGGGCCTTTTTGGCCAACGATGCTGTGACTTTTTGCATGGGCCTAAAAGTTTGACTGGTTTTCAAACTATTCGCAAGAAGTGCCAACATTTGTTGTGCTTGCATGTAAATGGACACGACATGTTGGACCCAACAATGTTGCATCCGTTTGCATTGGCCCCTCTGTTTCGGAGTCCCATTCGTGTTCCATAATTGTTGTCTCTTTAATATTTAAAAGACCATTGACCACTGGCATTCATTGCCGTTTTCTGTTCAAAGCCCAAATTTTCAAGTACGGTCTTAACGCAAGCTGTCTATGCCTTTTGAGCTTGCGTTTATTTCTGTGGTAGTTCTAGTTTTTTTATTTCATCTAGTTCTTACAGTGCATGTTTGGAACTGAATGACTCTTTCCTCTTTGAAAATGACGTACATGTATGGCCAGTGTGTTGTTACTGTAAGTTCTGCAAAGCGGTGCAGACTTAGGTCGTGTACTCTGAATTTGTACAGTTTGAGAGACGTTTGTTTTTTCATACTTGATAGCTTGCAGTATGTGGTAAATTCCTTTGTTCTTACAATGAAACAACTTATTTCATTTTGGTACATGTAATTGTAAGAAGATAGATTATGATAAACTGGCCAGTTCACATTAAAACTTACAAGACGACATGGAACTCATAGTTTAACTGATTTATATCACAGGAAAGAAAAAGAAGAAGAAAAGAAAAGCGGAAGAGGTGGAAGAAAGTGTTGAAGAGGAAGTTGAAGCTACCACACCTAAGAAGAAAAAAGAAGAAAAAGAAGAAGACGGAGGAGGATGATTAGAGAAAAGCAAAAATCAGATTTGGCCAGGGTGGGATGGGGATTTGTTAGTTTAATTTCTTTCAGCTAATTTTCACTTTTTCCTGGCGGAAGCAGAGGCTGAAGATTTCGCTTCAAACAGATCTGACGTGTTGTTCTAACAATGCTTTTTCATTGATGCAATAGTAAATACTCTGTCCTGTAGATTGTATTTTAATCAAGTACGTTTCGTGTTCGGGGAAGTTATCACAGGCATAACGAAGATATGAGTGAGAAACGTTTGTAATTGTCGAAAGTGCTCTGACAGTTTTGGTTGCACTTTGATTTCTAAATTTATATAAATTGTATTTTAATACATGCAATCTTTCATGAGTTGTGACATCAACTCACTCACACAAGTCAAAAATCTTCTGGGTATTTCTTAAATGTACCAAGAGTAGCATTTATAAATCTTCGCCGCTGATTCAGTTTATTCTTAAGTTGAGAGCAAGTCGGAATATCTTCTTTTTACGCCATTGTTGATTTTAGTATTTAGAGGAGAACGTTGGCAAGTGTAAATAAAATACCCATCACAACATTGTGCGTTTGTAATACATGTAGGCAACACTGAGATTCCTTTCTTGTTTGATGTAGCTGTTTGAACGTTTAAACTATTACCCAATATTTAAGAGCAAAGCAATGGCGTCTTCTGCTGGAAGTACGCCAAGACAGCAGTAATTCTGATCAAAAGAAATTGAAACTTTGTCCTTTTACACCAAAACTCCTACAGGTGTGTTTAAGGCTACCGTTCACGTTGGAACGGTTAAAAATTTCGAAATTGAGATTTTTGCAGAAAATAAAAGTACATTAAATGAGCTTCTAGTACGGAAAAAAATTTTCAATACGTCTAATAGTTTGCGAGATATGACGAACGAGAGTTTTTACCGGAAGTGAAATTGTATGAAGTGCGGTGTACTATAGGAGTGAATTTCTCGAGACATGTTTTTGCTAAAACTGCGACAACGCAAAGTATCAATGCTCCCCCAATTTTTAACCTCGTGCCGTCAAGTTTGGCAAGTTTATAAAACAATAGCAGAAGATGAAAACCGTCCTGACGAATTTTGAAATTCCGCTCCAATCTTTTCAGTTATGCCGACTCAATCAGGGCAGTTTTGTATGCTGCAAATAAGAAATTTTCTCCAAATACCTGTAAAAATTTAACGACGCATTCAATTAAAAATCCCCAGGATGGAATCAGAGGAAAAATTGTGCTGAATCTCATCAGCAAACTAAATATGGTTGAAACTGAAACTGACAGCGGCATTGACGTCTAGAAGTGAAATAAACAGTTTGAACTATGATGCTCGCACTCGTTTATAACTCAAAATTTTTAAACAATTTTTCCACCACCATTTAGATAATTACAAAAGCTCTCCATTGGTATATAGGTTTGTTGGTATCTGATGCATATTAACGGAGTTACGTACGGAAAACTGAAAACACCGCTCAAGGTGAACAACTGGAAATTACTGTTACAACACTCTTCTCGTGTACAACAAAAGACGCTTCTGCGCATGACGCTCTCACGGCTTGCACAAACTCGTACCCCATAATCCACGCTGCTCACGGCTAAAAAAGGACGCGTTTGCGCGGGAGAATCTAGTCATAATTAACCTGATTGGCCGAATTTTCCCCTGCTCAAAGCAGAAACTGAGAATGGCCTCCTCCGCCCGGGCTGAATTTCATTACGATTACATGAAAAATTGTAGCCTGTTAGGCTGAAATTTCAAGCCCAGGCTTGGCTGAGTCAATTTTGCTATAAACATTTCCGAATGTAATTTGGCCCTGCTGTAAGTGAAGAAAAGGCCGTACGAAAGAAGTTAAAAAGATATCCCAAAATTCCCTGGCACAGTTTTGGACACAACTTACAGTAGTAACCTTTGTTTTGCTAATTGTAAGCGGGAGTTTCAGTTTTCCCTAATTCCTAAAGGGTCATTACCATTTCCAACAAGTCTCCGCGTCGTTTTCATGAAGAAGATCGCGGAAATACCACTAATACTGACCAAGACCCTCACCGAATCCAAACCAAAGTTAATTCAAAAATAAAGAACTAAATAGAAAAAAGGAAAACAAGAACTTATTTTAAAAATAAATCCCCGAATTTAATACCTTGTTTTGAACCCGTGACTGCTAGCAATACAGCCGGCGTTAGGCAAAAATAATGCCCGTTGGTGATCTTTTGTACGCCCTATAACTCGTGCGGAAAGCTGGTTTGTGAAAATAAACTTTTAAAGAAGGGCAGTGTTAGCTTAAAAGCATAAAGCTGCCTTCATACTTGTGCTTTACTTGTAACGTCTGGCAAGAATTTGAAAGCTTTAGGGGGAAAAACTTTCTTCGTGAAGATATTTTATCAAAGGCTATGTATATTTAGTTGAAATCTAAGTTAGATGTTTTAAATCTAAACTTGGAAACCGCGATACAGAGTAACAGTTCTCGTCCAATCTCGTCGACTTTGGTGTCAGAAAAGATTTCCAAAAGCTCTTTTTTAGGAAAATCTTCTGAAATCAATATCAGAATAGCTAGGACTGAGAAATTTAGTCAAGCCACATAGTTCAATATGTAATAGTGTGTGCTTGATGGTCATTGGCTAAAATGATGTAATTATGTTAGATGACACCGGACAAGGAAGTTCAGTCGAACCAAACAACCATAAACAAGTGGTTTTATACGAACTCCTTATGGAAAAGTTGGTTGAAGTGAAACAAAAGGGGCCTCGAAACGGCCACCATTGAAAACCAACGGCAGGAGAATGAGGAGAGTGGATCAGAAGGTGAACATGCATGTTCAAGCAACTGGCGCCGAACTCTGGCCACAGCGCTGGTGGTTGTCTATTTTTTGTTTTTAATCTGGAGACTCTCTAGCCTAACCCTCTACGCGATATTCTCAACAGAGTGCTTTCTGCGTGCTAAACAAGGCTCATTGCGATGCAAGAACTTCACAGTGTTTCCTCACCCAACCAAATTCGAAGTCGCTTGGCAGATGTCTTCTTCTGCAAACTCGCTCATCGCAGTCTTGATCCCTTTCAAAATACCGCACTTCCCCGGTTTCAAAGTTATCGGCAATCATTTGGTTCGCATGGCACGGTTTTGGTCTTTCCTGTGCCAACTTGCAGTGGTTATAATTTATAACTTGATCTTGTTTTTCCACGAGCATTTGATCGAGAGCGCCGCTATTGAAGTCGGGTTTATTCTAGACGCGGTGACAATAACCGCTGTTGTGTGTATCTGGAACTTTGTACCAGCCCCGAGCACGGAAAACTCCACAATTCCTTTTCTCTACCGAGCGTACCAAGCGACTTTGGTTGTGTTTTTCCTGGAAAACTTTTATTTATTTCTACTTATGTCTTCACAAGCCGCTTTGGATATTACTGGAATTCACGAGTCTCATCGAAGGGCTTCAACCTTGCAAGCGTTGGATATTGTCATGAACGCCACTGAGGCTACGTTTTTCTTCGCTGTTATGAAATTCTTCTGGAATAAGCTTTTTGAACATAGGGACGTTGACAAATTGCTGGAAAAAGAGACTTTCTAAAATACACTATACTGAAAAGGCTATGAATTCAGTATAGTACAAGATTTCCAACTCTTTGTGTTACGATCTATTGTCTGTGTTGAGTGTTGTAATACGCTCCAGTGCTTCAAGTATCTGGTAGTTGTTTTAGAGTAACTGCTAACAAATCTAGCTTATTAAACACTGAAACACTTTTTTCTTCAAGTAACACAAGCCTGCTAAATTCGACATTAGTTGATCCAACACTTTGTAAACATCTACTAAATGCTTGTTTTTTTAAAAACAGTTTGAAGTCGGCCATGTGTACAGGGCATTTCAGTCGTGTGACCCATAACGGACACAACCTGTCACTACGCTTCGAAAGTACCAGTTGTTGGAGTACAAATGTTGCTGGTGTTTCCATTGTGAATTCAGTGCCATGAAAACACACCAACAAACAATGGGTACAAGCTGGAGTTCGGGGGGAGGGAGGAGGGCCCTCAAAAATCGGTTTAAACGGGAAGGCTCCGCCTTCAGCTGAACCACTCACCTTTTGCCTGAAAAGAAACCCATTTCATATACGTGTACTCGAAAGTTTTCCCCTTATCATATGCTAGCTGTAAAGTTGGTATCTTTTCAGGAAACAGTTTTTTTTTTGCAACACTTTCGTATTTACGGTCTCTTTTCATGCACTACGAGAACGGAAAAGGCACCTTTCTCGGGCGGAGCCCTCCCCCTTGTATAGCCTTCTTCGGAAGTGTTCACTTAAGGCCCATGCAAACGGACGCAACAACTCACAACATTGTTAGCTTAACAGTGCTGGGAGTTGTTGGCATTTGTTGCGTGGTGCAGGCAAAAGAACGCAACAACGTCATGCAAAACTATCCCGAGAATATGTTCTTTTCACACAAGTTCTTAATCAAGTATGGTGCCTAGGTAGTTAAACTTTGACAATCACACTCTTTTAAGAAAACGTAAAAGTTTTATTGTTCTTGCCTCAAATTTTGGGAACAAAAGCTTCGGAGTTCCCCGGTTTCTGCCTTGTTCCAAAGAGTAATCCTTTTACTTCACTCTGGTTGAGAATTACTTAGTTGACTTTATGTCAACCAGTGTTCTACACAATTAAGGTATTCTTGTACAGCACTTTTGAAGGTACTTTTGTCACCCCCAGAGAAAAAAACGTGTGTCGTAAGCATACATACTAACTGCGAGTTCTTTGTGTATTAGAATGTTGCGGCACGCATAGGAAGCATTCTCAGTGACGTCTTGGATCTCTTTCTAAGCGTTGCCACAGATACAAATTTTTTAGAACTAATACTTTTTATCTATACCCTGTCTGGTTAACTGCTCCTTTCTATGTAATGTCAATCTTGTCGTGAAGAATTAGTGGTGACATGCACATACCAGTTTTCACATCGATGAAGTATAACGACGCGCTCTAGTTGTAGACATCTGTAGAGCATCATCCCACTTCTTCTTCAAAGCACTGAAATGACGACAAGAAATAGAAAACCTATTAAGAAGGAAATAACGTTAATCAGCTTACATTGTTCATTTTAAAAAGCCCAACAGACAGGAATAGAAACAGATAGACCTACAAAGAGATCATCAATCGACAGTTAGAGTGACAATCTAACAGACAAACAAAGAGACAGACCAAAAAACAGAACAGGCAGTAAAATAGTAGGTCAGAGAGCGGTAAGCAGACAAGGTAAGACCAACAAAAAGACAGATAGAGTGACAGACAGGCAGGTAGACAAACAAACAAGCGATCAACACAGAGACAATTACAAATTTTTTCACAATTTGATTGATTTAAATGTATTCAAATACGGTATTTTGGTATTTGTAGTTTACAACTAAGGGAAGTGTTCAGAAAGTATCTACTGAGGGGGGGGGGGCGGGGGGCGGGGGGCGGAGGGAGTATGGGGAGGCCACAAGAATTTTTGC
>JAOBRG010183542.1:4101-17860 GCA_027574985.1 Umimayanthus nakama | reverse complement strand
AAGTGCATTTGCAATGCTTTAGGAGTTATTTCTCTAGCAAGACCGCTTTTTATTAGAACGTTTAGCTTTTGAGCTGAAGCTTTTGATATTAAAATAATCTTGAACATTTCGAGTATTTCAGCCTCGACTATTCTCGAGTTGCTCGAACACCTTTTACTGTTTTTAAGAACCAATAAACTTTGGCCGGGCCTCATTGTTCTTAACATTTTAAAGGAATTTCAGCCTCAGTCGTTAAGCTGTTGTTTTTGGCAACAACAGACTCTCTGTGATCTGTTCTTTCAGAGGAAAACCAGATGATTTTTCTTATGTTTGGTAATAAAACTCAAGGAAAAGCTGACCGGATTACCATTGTTCTCACTCTTCTTAGCATCTTAACAGTATTAAAAGGGAAGACCTAAATCTCTTGTTTGTGATAACCAAGATTATTGGGTTAATGGAAGAGCTTACGAAAATGAGACATGTTGTCAGTAGTTTTACATATCGCGGCAGCGAGAACAGAAGTTGAATATCAACGTGTACAATGATGATTGTAGGCGCCCAGCACACTACGAACCCCAATAAAATTACAAAGAGCGATTTGGTAAGCTTAACCTCCTCCGCGCTGATTCCTCGGTTGCCGCGTCTCAACGAGTCTCTAACTGCCACTCTGTGATGCTTGAACGTGCTGAATACTTTATAGTAAGAATAAATAATTGAAATGGCGGACAGTACTACGATAAGTGACTCGAAGGCAGTGTTGGGTGTTACAGGTGTTTTGAGGTGGTAAACTAGTCCACACACTGCATAACCGGAGTTGAGTCTAAAATATGAAACCCTCGAAACGGCTGGGATTAAATAAAATAGGGAGATTACCAACCAAGTGGCTGTGATCATGTACAAAGACTTCGCTTTGGTGAAGAACTTGGTACGATAGAGTGGCTGAACGACGGTAACGTAGCGGTTCAGTGCTATCAAAGCCATCATGGATATCGAGACAGTTACAAGAGACCTCATGAGGAATCCATGCAATTGACATCCAAAGAAGCCAAAGTTCCATTTTCCAGTTACAAGGAAACCAGCGCTCAAAGGCATGCAGAGAACAGCCATAAACAAGTCAGAAATTGTAAGCCCGAGAATGAAGTATCTTGCTTCGCCGAGGGTTCGTGATCGTGTCTTGTGAACCACTAAGCCGATAAGAAAGTTTCCACATACAGCTATAACAGCAATGGCTACAAGAACACCTGCTTCTAAAATAACTTGTGACTTGCTTCGATTTGCCAGTTCCTCGTCAAAAATTGTCTCTTGAGCTGCAGCAAGTTTTTCGTCTAGTGGCATTGGTATTCCCTTTCAATCTGCAATTACTAATACAGGTTCCAATCTCTTATCCAAATTATTCTGTTGTAGTTGTTGTTGTTGTTGTTGTTATAAGAACATCGGTGACCCTCGCTATACACCCATCAGAAAGCGATAAGACTTTCTAAGACATCCAAGCCTTGAATAAAAAAAAACTTCATAAGCTTTTTCCTCCGAAAACTCTAACCCTGAAATGAAGTTGTCAAGACAAAACATTACAACTTACTTAATTGAAAGATGTTTTTGGTTTGCAACCAGGTTATTTTCCAGAAACACCACGTACACTTGAAACGGCAAACCGCATGAATAGATATGAGCTACAATATTCTTCACAGTGAGATTTTTCTAGAATTGCATGCCATTTTTTTCTTCTCCAAAGGATCAAAACAACGAACTATTATGCTGTTTAGAAGCTTAGCTGCTACACAAATTCTGCCGTTTACCATTTCAAGTTAAGATCAATGTCTGAAATCATGAGTTTTCAAACCCTTGAAAAACATTAAACAAATTTCAAGTAATTTCAAGTACCGGAGGGACCGTGTGTTCAAGCCTTGCGGCAAAATTGCATTGACGATGTTTTTTCTTGTGTGCACAAAATCGTTGTTTCAGAAATCTTTAGCAAAACGGAAATACAGCATCTTGTCACTCGCTTGCAAAGTTATAACACTTCACCAATTCGTAACTTTGGACTGTTATGATATTAAATTTCTGGGCAAAAAATTAATATATAAACGAAACTTTATACTTTCGTTTACAGATCTTTTGCCGCTGACATGATTTACGTCAACAGCTATGAGTGCTTCATATCCGCCTTACTGATCAGCACAGATCAGAAAAGTCAATATTTCAGACCTTTCTTAAATTCTTCTGGAACAGCAAATGGACATCCGACAGTTTTAAATCATGTTTGGCAAGAAAAAGTGCTTTGCGGGAGAGCTTACGACTTTCCTGTCAAACTTGAAGGCAAATGTTTAAACTGCTATTCCAAGTTAATATTTCGAAAGAATAAGCACATTCGAGAAACAATTATACGATGAAATGACTGACAAAATGAACTGTAAGCAACTGAGTTAAATTGTCCATTAGCATCCAAAGAGCTTTGCAATTTTTGCCTTGAAATTTTGTTTTTTCAGGAGTGATTTAAGGTTCTTGCGCCCACTATATAAATATCAGACTGATCTTATAAAGATGAAAAAATATCAAGAAAAGTACTTTATTAATTCGAACTGTAAGGAATTGATAAAAACCATTAAAGTTCCTTTTGAGTTTTAGAAAAAACTTTTTACTCAATTAATCACCGAAACACCGCGGGCTTGAATGATTTCAAGGATGCACAGTGAGTTCACGTGCACGTTGCATGGTATAACGTGAAAAAGAAGCCCTTTAAAGTACGGTTTCCAATTCAGCGAATCAGTACGATCGCATGCTCTTGAAAAGCTTTCTTTCACTCATTCTGGTCGTGAAAAAGTTGCTCTTAATTCATTTTCCGGAACTGTTTGCACGTTCGCCAGGTGAACGCTAGCTTTCAGCTTAGATTTCGAGCTGCGAATGCCCATCGCTTGGTCGCGTAATTACCGCCGAAGTGGAAACCGCTCTTTGGTGCTTTGTTCTCCAATAAAGACACGCCATTTCGGTCACATGTTCCTAAATTTTGAATCTTGCACGTGACTCAATTTGCGTGATTTGATTAGTTCAAAAGAGTGAGGTTTTCGCACCGTTTTTATATTAGATTTAACATTCTAGTTGGGCACATAATGGAACATTTTGGTATAAAAGTGGGTTTTGTTTTGGACCAAATTGTGCGGTTCCACCACCCTGGGAATAAGCATTTTTTATCGTCAAGTCTGAAACTAGTTGTTTCGAGCTGATCGGCCAAAAAGAACTAGTTCTGGCCATTTGAAATTGAAAAGTCCAAGGCCGCGCGTAACTTTTTCCCGCCACAAGTTCCTGCGCTTTGGCCGACCGGAGCGGGCGATTTTTTTTCTGCGCCCACTTCAAGTTGGCGGAGGCTCACTGAAACTGCGAAATTGCTCAAAGTGAGACTCGTAATTAGAAAAATTTCAAGAAAAAAAATTGAAGTTAAAAAACGCCGAAGAAAGCTGGGCATGATAAGGCTCGAAAATAGGACTCATGAACAGGAGTAAGTTAAGAAAAAGCCGAAGAAAGGTGGGCATGATGAGGCTCGAAAATAGGACTCATCAACAGGAGTCACTATTTACTACCACTACACTAACCTATCATTTCACTGACAACATTTCACATTTCTTAGATGTCTATCCAAAATTCTTACAAAAGTAACCCAGACCCAACCCTAAGTAGCCATAGATAACCATAAACAGCCATCGATACTCCTTTGATATGAATTTACAGATAAAAAAATGAGCCGTGACAGTCCGCCATCTTGAAGTGGGCGTAAAAAATAAATACGCCCGGAGCGGGAGAACGAAACGGCTCTGATCCATGAGCAAGGATATTCAGGTTAGAACCAGTTGTGAGATCTTATTGTTCAAACCTGAGAAATGGTTGCACTTCGAGTATGCAAAAGATTCCTGCTGCGAGTTATTCAGTTTCCAAAATTCGATGTATCTGGACTCCAGTATAAAGTTGTACGAGATAATTTTATTATTACAATTCACATGTTACAAAAGAATGCTGCATCTAATGGTAAGGGAATCCATATTCCCATAACTTTAAGTTGGTTGAACGAATCGTGATATAGAGTAGAAATTTCGATTAAGGGGGCACCACCATTAACTCGGGCTAAACGGTTGTTGATGTCGGGGTGATGTCCCTGGATGAAATAAAAATTACTGATTTAGAAATCAACAATAAAAAGTGGTTTCGAAACCTGGAAAGGTTTCGAGCAAGAACAATCAGAAACACATGATATTCACCTTTCCACACGCTACTCTGAAAAACATGTGCATCTTTATCACCATCAACAACATTATCATCAGTAGTATCAAACTTAAAAAACAAAGTTCCATTAATTAACCGAAGCTATCATCAGGTGTCTAGTGCTAGTGTAGAGTCAGAAGTTACAGTCACTTAAAAAGGTATGACACAGCTGGTATTCAATGCAGAGCGCAGAGGCCGATCTTGATTGGTCCGAGCATTCGGCGGAGGTAACAGAAGCAGGTAGTGAGTTCCAGCTGGATCCTTACTGATCGGGGGAAGAAAGAGTAGGTGTTGGCAAGCACGTTACTCTGTAACTTCCTGTATTTGTATGGACTGCTTCCTGTAGGACGGGGATTTTCATTGACTTAAGCAAAGAAAGAAACACTGACTTGGTTGTAAAGGATTTGTTAAAACATTTGAACTTGTGCAAAGAGGCATCGGATTCCAAGGGTGGTCCAGTCGAGCGAGGATGCGATGTCAGAAGAACGTTTTTCATCATCAACATCATTATCTCAATATAATCACTTACTCTTCTTTTGCCGTCTCTTCCTGTTGCTGCGGTTCTGTAATCTCTTCCGTGTCTCTCTTCCTCGTCTCCAGAATCTTAATCTGAACACGAAGCTTTGCACACGTCTCCTTTTCGTGGTGCAGATTATGGCAAAGCTCGATATTTTCTTTGTCTAGTTCCTCATTTTCAATAATAAAACTATTTAAAATCTCTTGCAGTTTGTCCTCATCCTCCTGTTAAATTATATCAGTGTTAAGAAAACAACACTCAGTAAAATTTCTAACCTAGTCTTTTACATGACCATGAAGCATAACTTAGAAGTATTTATGGTTAAAGTTTTAGTACGTTTGGCTCTGGTCGCGGGAGTCGGCGCAATTCTTTGCCAGTGAACGGATGATTTTACTTTCAAACTTTCCTCCAAACATGCACTGATACGTGACTGGTGACCAAACTGATTAACATTTCACTCGCAAGTCAAACCAACTTGAACCAGATAAACTTGTCTTAAAGTGACTGCACATAGTTGCGATATGTTTGTGTGCCTATGCTATGTTGTATTAATTGAAAATACAATAAAAACACTTTGGCTTTGCTACTTTAGTGGAACTGAGTTTTGTGTTAGAACTAAGATGAACGGGTCTAGGCTAGCGGTTGGGACAGTTGGCGTTTGACAACGACGCAATAAGGCAGCGTGGACTGATAGAGGATCTCGTTAAATTAACTGAAAAGAGCAACTACTTAATTAGTCTCTTACACTGAAGCCAACAGTGTTAGATGTGTTGGCTAAAAAACGAAATTGATCTTTAAAAGGTGACTCAAAATTCTCTATTTTGATAAGCGTTACACAAATGACAGATAGATTGATAGAAAGATTAGATAGGTAGATAGATAGACAGACAGACATAGATAGAGAGACAGACAGACAGACACATAGATAGATAGATAGATAGATAGATAGATAGATAGATAGATAGATAGATAGATAGATAGATAGATAGAAGGAAAGAAAGAAAGTTAGATAGATGGATGGATGGATGGATGGGTGGAGAGAGCAATGGATGGGTGGATTGATTTTCCGCCTCATTTGAAGGAATCTAAATTTTGCACTCCTTTAAGGGATTTTCAGTTAGTAGTGGAAACGAATACTGCTGCTGTTGTCACAATCCAGTTGATGGTAAAAGATGCATGTTCGGTGTGTATTAAGTTAAGCTTAGAATAACGGTCTCCTGACTAAGTTATTTGGGTTACCCAACCACTAATCTTGTCAATTCTAAGTTGTTGAGGTTTTTGTATGTACAAAAAGTGGTGAAAACAATGTTGTTATTGTCGTCATGGTTGTTGTTGCTGTCACAATCCTGCTGATGTCAAAAAGGATACAGTTTCACTGTCAGACGAGTCGGAGGCCGACCCTGGGTCCGACAAAGTCTGCTCCCGCTCTTTCTTTTCTCTTATCACCTTGATTTCTTCCTGTAACGGAAAGATTTGAACAGCAGCCTTAGACATAATATCTCTTAAACTCTGAAATACTTTTGCTTCAAAACAGCATTTAAAATAGTACAGATTCTTAAAAAACGTTCTCCAAGTATTGCTCAATTTTATTAACTTTTTTATTACTAGACCTTTCATCATTTCTTCTGGATTGTACAATAAGATGAAATTTGTATACACTGGTCAATTCTTTCAACCTCGTGCGCACTTTCACTACTATACTACTACTACAACAAGTACTACTACTACTACTACTACTACTACTATTACTGATAACGGTAGGAATAATGATAATAATAGTAGTAATAATAAAATGATAACAATGTTAACAATAATATTAAGAATAACAATAACTACCTAAAGGGGGAGCAACAGGGAAGAGTTGAATTTTCAGGCTCAATGGCGTCATAAAGGCTAGTATCTCCATTCAAGTTGAGAGTATCACAAATCTAAATCATAGGAACGCAGTAATATAGTTAAGGCTCACAAATATTTTGAAAACTTTTGAAGATAATTTGGGGAAAAAGTGGTGGGGGGGGGGGGGGAAGGAATTGTTAATTTTGAAGGAGCTTGAATTTTTATGATTTTTAGGTACGTTTAAAATTAATTTTTGGAGTTAATATTTAATGGACGAACGCTAACTCGTATGCTATCCTAGGAGTGGCACTGTTCGCTTAGGGGAAGTGTTTGTTGCATCCCACTAACCTTTTCGCCTTTTAAATATCGTCTCAAACACCTCTTATAACCACTAAAATCTACCCTGTTGCGCCCCCTTAATAAAATATATGCTGTATACTTACACTAAGCCTTTCCACTTCGTGCCTCTCATGTTCAATGTGCTTTCTGAGCTCTTCTCCAATGGCCTTTAGTTCCTGGAGGAAACACAATTTGCCTCGACTCAAAAGTCTTATTACTCTTAGTCAAGGTTGTGTGTTTCCTTCTATAAAACTATGTAAAAATTATGTTAAAAATTTGAATATAAGTATGGGACAAGCTATATCAAGTAGATAGACAGACAGACAGGTAGGTGGGTAGACAGGTAGGTAGACAGACGGACAGACAGACAGACAGGCCGATAGATGGTAGATAAAAGCTTTTGTTGTTACTGCTAGACTAGGTGGTTGTTACAGTAAATATACTAACTCCTGGTACAAAACAAAACTACAATGGACAACCCAGTCTACATACCTCTTGCTCCAGTAACAGTTCTGCTTCAGATGCTTCGAGTATTCTGATCAGCTCTTTTGTTTGAAAAGAAAAACAATAGCTAAAATTAGAATTTGAATAAGGGCAAAAACCCTACTCGGACAATCTGCAAGGCTTACAGTGTTTTTAGATGGATGCACTGGACTGGAATTTGCCGTGACTGTTTTCATTAACTTTTATAAATCCAGTCTAAACGTCTAAAATGCTCTTTTAAAGAGTTTAATTTTTCAAAACAACGTTTTCAAGAGGGCATGTTCTGAAAGTACCACCATAATAGTAAACCCTTTGAAGTGTTTCTCGTCTCCTACTCCTTTTGAAAACTCTGGGCCCGGTTGTACGAAGAGTGGATAACTTAATCAAATGGATAAATCCCTTTATCAAACTGAATAAAGCTGATTAGCTCGTCCAATGAAAACTAGGAGAACGCGCCAACTTCATCTGAAGGACAAGGATTTATCCACTGCATGGCTAAAGTTATCCACTCTTCTCACAACTGGCCTTTGGTCAGTGGCGACATCACACAGTCGGAAGATCAGGTCTCTGGCGACTTTCGGTAACAAACTTCACACGCTATTACAACTCTAATGTAAACACAAAAAGGAGGGAAGCTTACCATCTTCCTCGTCGTGCTCAACTTTTTGTTTCTCCTTTGGCTCTAATTTCGTCTCTTTCACTGCCTGATCCGCCTCCTCCTTCTTTGAGCCTTCCTTTGAATCTTCCTTTGAACCCTCGGTAGTTGCCTTGTTTTCTTCAACTTGTTTGGATTTGATACTCTTAGCAACACGTAACTATAAAACAAAACCGTTTCTAGCTTTTTAAGTTTTCTAATTGCAAGTTTTAAACACGAAGTTCCACTATAAAAGGGTCGTCTTTAACTTTACGAATGAAAGATCCCATTGGATAAAAGACAAAATAAGTAACCCAATTCCTATTGTTAGAGCACGCAAACCTTAACAATGAAAGAAAGAAAAAACAAAGAAAGCGTGTTCGTAGAGTGAACATCTCCGATTTTACGCTTCACCTATATCTTACTTGTTGCTCTCAGCGCGAAATTCAAAATCAAAAATCTGAATGTATAATATCGAATTTCGTGCTGTCAAGATAGTCAAAAATTAGAAAACAACGCTGGCAGTCATCACCCAACCACTATATTTGCACTATGTATTTATTTCTTACAATATGAAACCCCACTCTTTAGAATTCATGTATTTAGAACAAGAAGACACATACACAAGCCAAGTTTGTCGTGGTTGTAAAATTTGATTTTTAAATTAGGAGCTTTGAGTGTGTAAAGAGGAGGGGCTTGGCCTTTTTCCGGAACTTCTTGTTTAAGGTATTGAAAGTCCATACCGTTCCAAGCTTTTCATAACTAGTAACAGTATGTAAAACAAATCCTGACTGAAAAATTTCTAAGTCAGTTCTTTTGACTTGATTGAACTATAGACATCCAAAGTATCATTTCCCTGTTTACCCTCTCTGGAATCCGTGATGTGATGCCGCCTGCACACCTTGAATATGTATATTCATTTTACCACCTTAATAGCTTTATCAGGGTCGTCTTTAACTCTACGAACGAAAGATCCCATTGGACTAAAGACAATAAAAGCAACCCAAACCCTATTGCTAAAGAACGCAAACCTTAACAAAGAAAGAAAGAAAAAACATAGAAAGCGTGTACGTCGAGTTAAGCGTTACTGCTATATTACTTTAACTAACAACCCAACTTATGCACTACCATTGCCCTAAAAATTGAATCAACTCATTCTCCATAACACACTTGCACCAGCACTATGCTAGTGTTAGCGAAAGATGAACAGCATAAAATAGATTCTGGTTTGATTGCTTACTTAGAAATATCAACACGGCCACCACATGTTAGCTACCTTAACGTTTTGGAATAGGATCTGTCCACTGTGTCATTTAAGAAATAAACTATTTCATCTGTTTGATTCCACCAACTTCGTTAAGAACATTCAAAATATGTTTCCATTACCAGTTTTTTTGGTAGACAATTTTTACGCTTAAAAACGATCTTCAGAAATTAACTGTCCGAGCTTTGATTTCCTGCAAACATTCCAACCCTACCTTCCTCTTGAGTTGAGTTACTTTTCTCTGGACTTCCCACAGCATTTCATCTTTTCCTTCATCCTGGCAAGTTAACATACAGCTGTTTAAAGGGTCCCTTGTAACCAAGATGCTTTGCAATAGTTTGGTATTGTTGGTATCTTTTAAAGGTTGTCATATAAACGGTATCTGATGAAATTCAAGTTTAACACCACATAGACATGTTGAAATCCAAACTTGTAAGTCAATATCTTTTAATTATCAAAGTTGTTATGATCATCATTCTAAATTTTGCAGTTTTGTGAAATTCTGATTAGCTAAACCTAGCAAGAGACAAGTTGCCCAAATTGAAAGAAACAGATATCCCAAAATTTCAAACTTCTTTGACAATTGCATAGAACAGTTTCCAGATGCACAAGAAACGTCAAAGGTCACGCGATACTAAAACAGGTAAATTGTGCTTGCATGACCATAACGCAATACCCTGGGTGCCAGAGGTCGGACTGCGCGTGCGAGCGTCGAGCGTCTCGCTCCAGCCTTCGGCTGTCGTTGGGCTCGCTGTTAAAAGAAGACATTGAAGAAGCGAGACGACCTCTTGTACCCAGGGTAATAACGCAATTGACTAGAAACTTT
The DNA here is from genome assembly GCA_027574985.1 of Umimayanthus nakama. Classification (NCBI taxonomy): domain Eukaryota; kingdom Metazoa; phylum Cnidaria; class Anthozoa; order Zoantharia; family Parazoanthidae; genus Umimayanthus; species Umimayanthus nakama. The sequence continues at coordinate 7,731 of JAOBRG010183542.1, read as the reverse complement.
TTCACTCTTACCTCGTCTGAGTTTCCTGCGTTGAGATCTTCATGGAGCTGAGCTAGAATTGCCTCTTGTTTTGCCAGTGCAGCAGCGATCGCACTTAAATCAAAAAATATTTTTAAATATACATAAATGTACAAATACAAATACATATACATATAAATTTGTTTTAGAATTAGTCCTACTGACACATAGTTTCTGAATTCAATTGCTGTTCTAAACAGTCCCGTTTGAAAGAGAACAGACCCGGCTTGCATGTGTTAAAGCATTATTGCCTTAAAAAAATAAAACATCGACTAAGTAACAGCGTAAAAGATCGCGTGCGTTGTTAAGTTTTTGTTAGGAACTTAGACTGGCAATATTAGGTTATTAAAAATGAAAAGGGTTTTCCATTATTCGATACCGGGCACGGAATTTTGTATAAATATGATAGCTTAGTTCGAATTCCCGTTTTGACCAATGCCTTCTCTTTAGTTCAGACGAGTTACATTGTTATCTTTGCCACATGATGAAGTAATAAAAAACACCTATGTGTGTACTACAGACTATCAACAGTCTAATAGATTTGACAGGTTGAGAAACACGACTACAGCTGAAACAAGAAGTACCACTAACTTCGCGAAATCAGATGAAAACCCTTTTATTTACTTTAAAAAAAAAGAACACTCACTCTGGACTGGAGGGCAGATCAGCCTCGTCTTCATCCACCTTTTGTGACACTGTGAGTGGGCCAGTATACCTGTGGAAACAAGAGCAAAGTTCAGCACGTCTAGTTGTTTCAACAGTCACATCTGGTAGAAGAAATAAAATAAAATAATTATATTTTGATTAGAGCAGAAATGCATTAGAAAATAAGTGCCACAGTTTTTAATGCATAGTTTTAAACTTAATCAACAAAGAAGCGTCAGACAAAGCAACAAACGTCACATGACATGGTGTTTGTCAGAGGTGAAATCAGAAGCCGCCCAAAAGCGTTTTTATAGTCGATGCATTGCTTACAATAGTTTTATCTTTAGTATATTTTTTATATTTTGGATTTTTTTGCATGCTTATAATACATCCCGGTCACTTTTTAGCTCAAGTAATGTTATTTTATCCTTTTAGGTATACATTATGCCTTGGTAAAGGTCCATGCAAACGGACGCAACTAGTCACAACATTGTTGCGTGTTGTTTGCCGATAATGTTTCGTCCGTTTGCATAGGTTTTAAGAGTTCTCAAGTGGAATGAAGGGACAATCCTGGGTTTAAACGAAAAAATTCAACTCATTCCGATGACAACTTTATTTGTGCACCATTATAGCCCTGTCACAACACTGCGAATTGTACAGCGTATGCCAGCGTATGAACATACACTGGTGGACGCTGATACACGATGGAGGTAAGTTAGACAGAGGTTGTATACGTTTCAAGCACGTGGCATACGCCGGCATACAGCATGGCAGAGTTCCTTTTTTTCCAGCATGTTTAAAAATGTTGGGCATCTTCGGACGTACAGTATGGTTTTTGTACGCTAAGCATACGCTAGGAATACGCTGAATACGCAAAAGCTACGCTAGAGGTACGTTACTCATAGGTAATGTACGCTGGTTATACGCTGACCTTACGCAAGTGATCGATATGCTACTTATAACGCTACCCATATGTTCAAAACTGTAAGTATACGAACAATAAGCCAGTTTCACAATCATGCGCAGTACGTTCAAGCGGTCGGTTTGGCGGGCAACACGCCCTGTAAACACGGCGGATTGTATGAATGAGTGACGATATTGCTAAAAATGTTTTATAGTTAATGTATTTCTATTATATTTTTAAAAGTATCTCCACTCATTCATACAATCCGTCGTGTTTACAGGACGTGCTGCCCGCCAAACTGACCGCCTGTACGTACTGCGCATGATTGTGAAACTGGCTTATTCCGAATTGCACATTGAGCATAATTTGAAAATCCGTTTTTGATCTTCATACGCAACTAATACGTTTTTCTCATACGCAATAGCGTAACAGGGCCTTAAGAAATTAAACTACAAGTGAAATACGGAATTTATAAACAACAACATATGGTAAAATCGCTTAAATAAATAAAAAACTAATAAACTTTAATTTATAAATTCTTTTTTGAGTTTTCTTTGAATGTTTGCAACCTTGACATTTGTCTTCTCAAATTGAAATCCATAGTTTTGGGGATATGTTCGATATACCAACACAAAGACCGCAACAACGTACTGTCACTATTAAACAATGAACGATGGCACTTCACTAGGTATATCGAGCATCACCCTAATATTGGACCATTAAACCTTATAATAGAGGCCATAATTTACTCTTGCTCTAGGTATGAAAAAAGACTGGGTTGGTTAAGGCGTGACTATTTTAGAACCCTGTCACTGCAATTCCTCTTCTCACCCACCTTACGAGCTCCAAGTCTGGAAACAGTTCTCTGACATTGTTCAGGAAGAGGAACAAAACACCATGACCGATCTGTAGAGTAGGACTCAATACTATACTGATGTTCTGAAGGTTCATCTTGGTGTCTGCTGACTGCAAAGAAATACATCAATATTGTTCAATGGTTGACAAAGCGAGATTGGTTATGAAACCCGCCAGCTTCTTTGTTATGTATTTCTACTGTTCGTTGGCACTGACTGTGCACAAAACAAGCGGGACTTTTGAATGCAAACAAACAACTAACCAGTAAAACATTTGGACACATACGTTAAACAAAACGGTGTTACAGTGTTAAACAAAACAGTGTTACAGTGTTCATGAACACGGTAATTCAACATAAACAAAACAGTTTTGTTCACTCCTTTGAAGTTTGTTGAGTTCCCCAACCGCCTGGTTTTATCAAGAGGCCTTTTCACGGTTTTAGTCACAATCTTGGCGAGTAGTGTAAGTTGTCATAAACAAACAAGAGCGTTTATACGGAAATTCAGTGTCAAATTATATTTAATAATACTCTAAATTTAAAAAAGTTGTGAAACGAAAACTTTTATGTTACAAGAGAGGAACTGAATGCCAAAATTTGAGGCATGTAGCCGCATCAAAAAGCTTACAGTTAGAGCTAGAACTTTTCAATACATTTGTTTTGATTTTCGTTGCGCCGTTGAAACGCAACTGACAACAGAGAAATGTATGAAAAAAATTAAAAATGTGACTAGACTCTTTCGTATGCAGCTACGGCATGCCTAAAATTTTAGCATTCAGTTCCTCTCTCGTAACATCTAAGTTTTCAGTTCAAAATCTTTTTTGAAACGCGAGTGTTGTTACAGATATTTGCCGCTGAATTTCCTTTAAAACTCTGTTATTTTGAGCCACTTTGCCCAATCGCCAAGACGGCGGCAAAAACCGTGAAAAGGCCTGTTGTGGTTGTTATAGCGCTAAGTTTCGCTCATGGGCTGATTATTCATCAAAGCACTTTTTGGACTTGTTTTCGAAGTGAGTCCAATCGGTTTTTCATGAGAATTCGGCGTGCATCGAAATCAGGTTTGTGCAAACACTGACTTACCTGGGTCCAACCAACAACAGTTCTTCTCAGGACAACACTGACCAACCAAGACGATCAACCAACTAAAAACACTGACTCACTTGGGTCACAACCAACAACAGTCCTTCTCAGGACAACACAAACCCGGACA
>JAOBRG010183431.1:0-17861 GCA_027574985.1 Umimayanthus nakama | reverse complement strand
AAAATGTTCTCAAACTATCAAATTACTGAAATAGGATTGGTTTATAATTTCAGATGTAAAAATATCGTATTTTTACACGTAAAAATATCGTATGTTTACGTGTGTTCAGATACCACATTTCTCGGTGTTAGAAATCCTTGTAAAACACTGCAGTTTATATAATAAAGTACAATATACACCAAACTGGGATGCAGAAGAATTCACCAGACTTCAAAACAAAACACAAGTTGTAAACACTAGCAAGGCGTGATTTTGTCTTTGGTAACAATTCCCAGTGAAGTCTTGCCATTTGTTTTGCTCTCTAGTACGTCAGATTTTGTACAATGTGACCTCTAGCTGCAAAGAGCCAATTAACTGATTAGTTCAACCCAGGCCATAAGTGACTGGATGTTTCAGCATGGGAAGGGGGGGGGGCATTCCAACAATAGGGAGGGGAGATGAAAAGGAGCATATTCTAATATTGTTTTCCTAGCTCGTAAAATCTCACGGTAAAAATAAGAACTTTCTTTAATTAATCTCTAAATTCTTTTTTTTGGGATGGAGCAGGGCCATATCAAGCATCAGCCCCCCCACCCTCCCCCTGCCCAAATTTTGGACTGGAAGTTACCATATTTTCCGGACTATAACCAGCACTGCAGATAATCTACACCCTCGTGTTTTTACCACAAAAAGAAACACTAGAGATTACCCACACTTGCAACCCAATTCATTAATTTCTACCAGATATATCATCACATTGAACTGACACATCAGAAAACAATTTGTTTACAAGAATTTAAACATTACAAACTGTAACAACAAAAAATTTAATTCAATGTGAAAATATCGCAACATGTTTGCTCAATAAACTACAATAAGCAATTGCAGTACTGATCGTCATCTTGTACACTTCAGAATCTAAAAAACAACCCGCACTGGTAGATTACCCACAACTTCCATAATAAATAGTTAAACTAACAGATAACAGATAACCTGTGGGTTATAGTCTGGAAAATATGGTACAGAAAGATTTTTTAGCACAATGCAGTGACTAGCTGGGGCACCAAAGCTAGTGTCAGGCAAGGGGGGTATATGCTCTCTCTAAATATGAGTCCAGTTAGGGCCCTGGGGGAGGTGGAGCACTTAAACAGGGTTCACACAGAAATTGGGCAACAAAATCCAAAGACTTTTCCATGACCAACTTCCAGGCCTTGAAAATACACATTCATCATGACTTTTCATGACCGCATGAACCCTGCTAAAGCTTTAATGTGGCCAGGTCAATCACTCCTCCCTTCTCAGTTTTATAGTGCACAATCTACGTACCCTTCTGTCCCCACTAATGGAGGGCGTGACTCGAAGTGATCATTCATTCTGTCAGAAAATCATGTGTCCCCGAGGCTCTGCCACCAAACAGTAGTTTTCAAGGAGTGAGAGCAACGATTGCCCATCGTTGCAGATCCTGCCTTCGAAAGCCGCACGTACTTCGTACTCTTTTCTCAGTTAGTCATTCTGGTTTGACTGACTCTCCATTTGTAGTTTTGCTGGCTGCGTTACCGGTTGGAACCTAACAGGTAAACTGTGGTGTAATCTGTGCGCACTCACTGAACCGACCCGTGGATCTTATGTAATCCTGAAGTTTTAGCTTCACTCGATGATAGCACTTGATTGACATCACAGTTTGGGCTGTGTGATTTTCAGTCGCTTTTTGCGGTATTTAATTTTGCAACACGTACCAGAAAAAGTGGCGCAGAACATTTATGTCTTCCCGCTGTTTTGTGTTTTCAGTTCCGCCATCTTGGTTTTCCGCTGACCTACTTGCATTGGGGAGGTTCAGAGGGGACGGGTTGAGGGGTTTTGGGATAGGCAAAAGCCAAAACAATGGTTTTCAATAACAAAAAAGAAAAAATTCATCCATAACTCATGCGGGAAACAGGGCAATTTTTGAACGGTTTCAGATGATATTAATTTTTTTGAAAGTGGTATTCACTTGTTATGTTTATTAGCAGCGCGCAGCGTGATCTTAATATAAAAGTTGCACATTTCCATCTCAAGCTCGTTATAGTTTTGATACTTCGGAGTCGTGACATGTTACTGCAGTATGGTAACAAAGCAAGAGTTCTTATCAACCACCTTAAGATCAGAAAAACCTACCTTCTGTACTTTTTTACGGTTATTTTTTTCAAGTTTTCAATTCCCCTCAGTGTCGGTGCTCAGTGCCGAAAAATGTCCATCTCCCCGCTTCACGTGGCGGCAGAATATACTCCGCTATTAACCTTCACTTCGGAGTCCTTCGGGCAATAATTATTAACTAACTTTGAGTACACTTGAAAAATTTCACAGTTTGTACGATAAACGGCTTTTGAAGCTCTGTAGACGTGGGTAAGACTTTCGCTCAAACGTTCATAATTAGAAGTCTATCAAACTATCTGCACGTACACTGCAGCTGTGAGGTTTGGTAGTCTTTGATAAACATGTGGTAGAACCAAAAAATAAGTATAATCTTGTATCAGTGTCAGTATCCGATCAGTATAAAGTGCAAACTTGAAACTAAAGCAGCATTGTTATTAGCCGATAAAGTGTGTTTATGAATATGTATTTAACAATTATTCCACGAGCTCGAGTCGTACTTGAGCTGATAGCCAACGAGGCGCGGAGCGCCGAGTTGGCTATCAACTCATTAAGACGAGAGCGAGTGGAATAATTGTTTTATTATATACAAATCATCAATCAAAATTATTTTCAATAGTCGAATGATAATTTATTCCGGCAAGTTTATTTGTGAGTTGTGTTCATGTTTGAGTTCGTTAAAAAAACACTGCAGTTTTGTATAAATGTTTCAATGTTTGTTTCAAACTTATAATTACTTGAAATATTTCTTCATTTCCGTGAACGTACCGAAAAGAATCTTGACTCCATTTTTGTTTGCTTTTTTGGTGTTTTCTTGAGTAGCTTTTTCGAGTAAAGCCACAAATTCTGCCTTTGTCGCCTCGGCAAGCCTCGCCGCCATCTTAAATTTCGCTACACATGAGGATATGAGCTGAGATCCTAGTTGTGCAGGAGTCAATCAGAGAGCTCTGTTACCGTTATCTAGTGACTTGTGTATAGGATAGATATAGTGAGTATTAACCAAACAGGTGGATAGCACTTTTCTCAAATTTTAATCAGGAGGTACAAAATATAAAGAAGAAATACCGTGAAGCCGGCTACCCAGATCGTTTTTTTACAGACACCATCAAAAGTTTCGTCAAAAAGATTTCCAATAAAGAGAATCAAGAAAAACTGATCCCAGATTTTCTTTTTGATGAGCGAAAGAAAGTTTTGTTTGAGTTGCCTTTCTGGCAAAAGAACCAGACTCTTTGCCACAAATTTATACACAAATGAACTCTGTTATTGCTACAGAACACAAATTCCATTTCATTGTTGATTTGGCAAACCAGGAAAACAAAAAGCCTTTTCAAAGTTAAAGAAACAAACAACCATCCGTCTCAAGTGATTTACCATGGTTTATGCTCATGCAGTGAAGAATACGTCGGAGAAACAAAGAGAAATTTGGAGGTGCGAATAGCTGAACACAGTGACGTCAAACAAAAACCTGAACCAGCACGCCACTTACAAAAGAACCCGAGCCACAGATTCCATTGGAAGATTTTATTCAAAGCGAAGAACACTTTTAAAGTGTATATATCACTTGTGGGATTTTTTTATATTCAGAACCCATTCAACGTTTTGATATACACAGCAAAAGAATTTAACTTCCGGTTTCAAAATGACCGCGCAAAAGGAAGAATGGGTCCCAGTTGGGCTGTGACGTCATTACAGAAGTCATACTTCGAATCTTTAATCGCTGGAGGAAGATCTGACATTCTTTACATCTGTTGTTTATTATACGAAAAGTCAGGAAACAAAAAAGAAGATATTTCTCCAGCAATTGACGACTCAAAGTATGAATTCTGGTTTAAATTCAGCCAACATTTTTAGCCTTTCTAGGTATAAAATAATAGAAATTATAGTAATAATAACAATAACAATAATAACAATGATAAAATAATATCAATAATAGTATTAATAATAATAATAAAAATATGAATAACAACAACAATATTAATAATAATAATAACAATAATAACAATAACAATAAAATGTTTTAGGAGCATCCTGCCAGTTCTGATGCTCTATGCCATTAAATTCAGTCAAGTTTTACCATGGCTATCATTTCCTTGAGCGAGTATTTTTTGTTGTTGTTTTTCATTGTAGCATTACACTAAACTATGAGACCTTTTTCGTTCGGCTGTGTTTGTGATACTTTGTCTTTACGGCAGTTTGGCTGTCATGCCCAAGAAATCGTCTCTTAGTCTTACCTTTACGAGAAAAATTAACTTGTATGGGAAGCTGGTGAATGCTAGTTCAGTCCGTGTACACGTACTTAAAATTTCAATACCATCAAAATGTTGATTAGATCTTTGAAAATAGGCTCTATTTTGCTTCTCAAGAGCGTGTGAAAATTGTATAGTTGCTACATTTGAGGTGTTGGTGATTGCATATAGGGATTATGCAAAACTTCTCTCCATATCTAATCTAAATAACTTCTGTGGTTGGTGCTATTAAAATAGCAAGTATTTACACCAAGAACTTTCAAATTGGACAAGTGAATGAAAATGGGCTCGACCTTGGAAGTTGCTGGTGGTGACTTTTAATACTGAGCGTTTTCGCGCTATTTTTCAACCAAATTAGAGTGATTAGACAGTTAACGTTTGTGAACAGTAATCTCTTCAGTTAGTTTTTTTGAAGCTGCTAGGTCTGTATAGTATAAAATTAACAAGTCCCACCCACGCAAAGAACATACTTAGCATTTGTTATGGGTTGCAGTAATACAATGCCGATTTGTAAAACCTTTTTTCAATAAAAAGAGTCAAAGACTGAATAAGATCATTGTTTTGGAACTGGACGATACTTTTTGAACACATCTTTAATACTTTCAATATGATTCAAGGACAGCTGCAATGTTGCCATGCAGCTGCCAAATGAGCATCGAACGTTGGATGCAAATTCTTTACGTTGCAATTCAAACACCTTTTCAGGCTCAATAACGAACTAATCATCTGTACAAAGGTACTTTAAGAAAGAGAACAAAAAACAAAATACAAAAATAAGTCCTTCCTTTCTATGTGATAAGATTAAACCATTTGAATCTTGAAGAAAATACTTGTGTAGGCCCAAACGCTTTCATACAATATCGTTTTTCTCAGTCCGATCTACTGATACCAAAACGTTTTCTATAATGAATGTGCTTGGAGTTTCAAAGATTTCAGAGACTCGCATGAAGTCGTTTGGAAATTGTGAAGAAACAATGGCAAAATGCAAAAACAAAGTATATTCCATATCTTTGTTGAAAACTTTACAACGATATTACAAAACCGCAACGAGGTCTATTTAAAGAAATATTATTTCAGAATTTTACAGCATGTCACAACCGATCTATTTGCAGCAAGTTGTCCTATTTAGATTTAGCTCACTCGATGGCAAGTTTGCGTGCACAGTCTGTCAACAATAACTACATTTATGCCCAGGAAGCGAGAACTATGCAGTATAGGACATGTACAAGACTCTTTCTTTTTATAGATTGCAACCTCGGGGTTTGCTAAAGCCCCTCAGTTGACAAATGTTAACTGACAATACTAACCTTCTCGCCTCCGAAGATTTGTTCCGCCAATGCGCATCGCTTGCAAGTAGATCGCCTACCGTTAACCCTTCCGAATTAGCCAAATCGTTGGCATGTGTTTCTTTTACAGCTACAGAAACTTGAGCTGGTTTCTTGGAGTTTCTCAGATACTTAAACAACACGCAGTAAAACAACGCAACAAGAAGCTAGCTCTTTGGAAAGTAACTCATTTTGTTTCGCCTGGCGTACAAAGCGATGTTATTTGAAGAATTTTTGTACCGGCATAACATATCAATTGCGTAACTTCTTGAAAGAAAGCATTCAAAAGCAAGAAAAATTCAATTCAAAATTTTACAATTGACTTAAACAAAGCGTTCATCACTTTTAAGAAGTGTCAAAGTCTGCCAAAGCATTTACATGTTTTAATATCGATTTCTTCGCAAATTTACATGCTCTCAGTAGTGTCAATTTTAAAAAGAAAATATTTATTCTTCCTGCAAACAAGATTTTTTATTGGTTCCATCAATGTATTTGCGTTAAGTTTGACACCTGAAGCAGATGAATCCCTAAAGAATTACCGCGTTAAATTAAGCATTGAGGATAATATTAAAGATTGGTTGCACTTCAGAATTTGCTGAATCAGTGAAACCAATGAGATTTAAAACTCATTCTCATTGTCAGTTTGACTTTTTAAAATTTTGCATTGATTGTCTTGTTCGATTAAAACAATATTCATCTCTACACTAAGTTTATATAGGACTGAAACGACACAGTTTTTTTTGAGTAGCATGTTCATTTGATCTAACTCAAGCACAGCCACAGTACTGCTCATACTGGCCGCTCATACTAGCCTGATTACACAAAAATGCGCATCGACAAATTTTACTCTGCTAGCACGTTTCCATTGATTTTAATCAATTAAAATGGCGAAAAACATGTAATGATATTTTGGCTGCACCAAAAACACACTAGTTTCTGTGTTTTGTTTTGTGAAAGTCTGTAAAGACTGCCTAGAACGAAAGTGTCAAGCTTCATTGGATATCATTAATACCTTTTAAAAAGTTCATCGCTTACGCAGTTTCAACACATTGTTAAGTATTTATTTTAAAACAGAACCTAGCTCAAATCATTTTTTTTATCTATTAAGATCTCTTACCTCTTTTTGTACGATTATTCATTTTAAGTGTGTCAAACAAAACAAGTACCAAGTAAAATTTAAATATCGTCTGTGCAAACTTAGAATTGGTATTTTGATAAGACTGACAGGTTGAAGAATTGATTGCCTTATAAACACATGATTTATGATAGCGGCAGTTTAAAAAGCAATCAGCAAAACTAGAACTATTCGTGTTTGGGACAACGGGATAACTCTTTCGAAGTGTTTAACCTTTTGACTATCTCTATGTTTATTGGTTTCATAAATTTTTCAGCCTGCAACAATTCCAAGACCAAGGTCAATATGCCTTGGTTTCTACTGCTCTTCCAAGCAAAACTGACAGCCACTGAACCTAAATCAAGTAAATCACGAACTATTTTGCTGCTGGAACAAACACCGAAACAGGAAGAAATATGAGAATCGATTTGTTACTTAGTTACTGCAATTCAAATAACACAAAAACCCGTTTCATTACGCTTTTAAAAAATTACACACCGTATGGAGCTACTAGACTGCAATAGACTTGGCATCTCAAAATGCCGACAAAAAAGTATACGGTTTATAAATAAGCAAGGATAAATATGCATAAACGTGAATATAACTTTCTTTGGTTGTGACAAAGTGAAGTGTTTTTGTCTATGAAGGCTGAGTCTAACGAATTCATTCTTGGTTGCTATTTATGTCTGTTTTGGAGACCACTTATCAATGACTTATGAATTGCCAAATTAGGTTAATATTGTCTCAGTCACCAAAAGCGAACAAACACTGAACTACTTTCATCAAAGTTTGATTGTCTACTGTCGAGGTTTTCTGTACGATGGAAATTGTTGTTACTCTTTTCACATATGGAGTATAAAACGCCATGTATCAGCGAGTTGTCGGGCAGCTCGAAGGATTATCGAAAACACGCCATCAGCAAACAAACAACTGCTTTCAAAACAAACACCGCATTTTTGTTTGGGCAGTTCTAATTAGATAGTAAAGTAAAAATTGACACATTCTTGGTTATGCTTAAAAGTATTTCAACCTGACTCGACTACTGAGAGCAAAGCGGGAAGTTCTCACGGACTTTGAGATAACTGTGGTATGCACTCACACTTTACACCTGAGAATTAAAACCCTTCAGGATCTAATCTAAGCAGCATGTAAAACACGATGGCGCGATAATCTATTTGCAATTAACACTCATTAGTTTCCATTGCAAGGGATTAACCTGTCGCTTGGAATAAAAGCGCCATCGTATATCTACCTTGGGTGCCAGAGGTCGGACTGCGCGTGGGAGCGTCGAGTGTCTGTGAGGTCTTGAGCGAAACGAAGGGCTGAACGCTCTTACGACAATTGGGTAAAAAGGAACGGAAATGTTTTGGAGGTCAACGACGAAATAATTGTCCTGCGTGCTTCTCGTACTTTGTTAACACACTGTAGTGGTTTTGTGTACAATACTTTATTAAGAGGTCGGACTCGGCTTCGTCTCGTGCCACTCAAACGCTGCTCTCGTGATCTCCTAACTTTCCGCATGCATCCATAACTCGATAGGTGCACGCCAAGCATGGACCATTTCTTATTTAGAAACATGTTATGACGCGGCAGAACACGAGGGTGTGTTGAGAGAAAACGAGGCGAAGCCGGATAAAGAAAAAAAAATCAGTCTTCAAATCTGTGCATGTGACACTTCAATAGTGTTTCTGAGCTTGCAGTTTGAATTAGTTTCAGCCCAATTTCTGTAAATCAAGCTGGAATAATGCAATTTCACAAAACAAAAACAAAACAGTCACGTTTGGACTCAAAACTTTTCAAGGTAAAACAACAGTTTTGAAGTAAATTTATTTGTTCTCTTTGAAATTCGACTGACAACTTACGCACTTTCGAAGTGATGCGAGTCGTTTGTTTATAAAACGAGTTTGGCATTACTTTTCATTTACATTCAGCGAGGCAATAATTAAAAAACAGTAAGGCACTCATAATTTTTATCGTTAGGACCCGAGCTACTGTGTCGTAATTGGTAAATCCGAGGAAAAAAAACAGAGCTGTAAGACAGCTCACAACAACTGACCTCGATGGTAAAAGCAGCTGCCGTATTTCGATACTTGAGTTCTAAACGATCCAAAATGGCCAAGTTACTCTTCCGTCTTTTTGATTAAAACAAGTAAAAACCAGTGACTGCCTTGGCAAAAATGTTCTCCATTCATAAAAGTTGAAGTGTCGTTGTTTTGACCCAGTTTTCAAAACTCCGTCTTTGACGTGACGTCATTCATGTTTTCTGTATGGTCCTCAGCCAATCAGAGCGCGCGTTTTACTGAATCTATTTAACAAACCTTTGCTACAGAAATAAAATTAACTTGGTAACAAATACTTGTATTTGCGGTGATAATTGATATGATAGAAACTTGGAAACAAAGGCAATTTAAGAACAACTGATGCTCAAATTGTGCAAAAACTTAAGAACAACGAACCTCGGCCAAAATTTACTGGTTCCTACAAAAAAAAGTGTGTAACTGAACGGGCTACATTAAAAAATTGTTTCCAAACGTTTCTGGGTAAACCTAGCTGTTTCACACAGTTTACAAGTGAAGTGTGGATTGTAGCTAAACACAGTAAGGTGATGTGATACAGATAATATAGGTGCCACCCTCAAAATGCTATTGGTTTTTATTTACAATTTTTAGACTTTTTATCTTAACCATATTAGCATTTTGTAAAGTTTTAACACAATTCAGCCACACAGCTGTAAAGTTTTTTTAAAACTCAATAAGGTATAAAGTATCTAAGTATCTATCTAATGCAGCTCGTAGTTAAAAAATCCGGGTTCAAAAAGAATAATTAACAATTATTCCACGATGTGTTATGTATGAGCTCTTAGATAGCGTACGAGATGTGAGCAGTGAATCGGCTATCATAAGCTCATTTCCAACAAGCGTGAGTTGGTATGTGTTTTACTAAATACCAAACACTGGATAAAAATATCTTGGATTCTATTTTTTACCGAATCGTGTTTTCGGTCATTTGAAAGGAAAATTTTACATGATAAATTTTCCATATTTGGACAAATTGCAGTATATAGGATTTATACCGTGAGTAAAGGGCCAGTCAGATTGCAATAATTTCAATATGAAGTGCTTGGTATTTAATAAAAAGAGGTAATAAATTGAAGTTAGGTATCGTTTAATTAAAAAAACCTTGGAAACTTTTTATTGTTCTGTGACATTCCGCTTTCTTACATAAAAAAGGATTGTCATACTGAATGAAATAAGGTGTTATAAAACTAGACTTCAACGCGACACTTCTTAACTGAGCGCTTCGAACCCTCTATATTCCTCGCATTGAACTTTCGCTGGATTAAATCTTGGAAGATTTCAGTTTAACTTAAAAAAATGAGCATATATATCTGGCTGAATTTTAAAGAAGGTATCTTCAAAATATCGGCTACGTTTGCCTCATTTTCGCTAAAAACACCCAACTTTAGGGCAATGTATCTTCTGTCTGCCCGGTCGGATTTCGGTAAAAAAACACTTAATCTGTTCCTACTATTCACTCTCTATTCCAAGGAGAAGGGTTTCTTAGCTTAGTCTAAGTCTTTGTTCAACAAAATGTGATACAAAGAGGGTGACAGAATACCACACAGAATTGTATTTCCGATAACAGCAAGTTTATTTCGTAGTGATTAAAAAAGCAGAGTGAATCTATTTAACAGCTATTTTATATTTCGGCGGTTTTAAGTAACTGTGAAGATCGCCTCTTGTTCTGCAACCGCTGACCAGCTTAGACGCCCTGGACGTCCAACCAGCCGCAGACGCGGATTCTCTTGGTTTTCACGCCTACTGCACCGGATCCTGGTTCGCCTTTCTCGCCCTACGTCCATGAATCATAAAGGAAACAAACATAAATAAGTTATAACTTAAGAGTATTTGCGCACCCAGTATCTAAAAGAGAGTAACCCTTTCTTTTCTCAATGATGAAACTAGAGATGTCTTTCATTTGCTTGGTCAGTCCGTCCCAACCTTTTAGTTCTTTTTAAGGGATGTGTCATTGTCAGAAGTGGTTCCAGACAGATTGCTCCGTCCTGTTTATAGTTAGGGTCACTGCGTTCTACCTTTCTCGCTGGCGAGAGCGCGGGTTTGGAGTGACCATAATGTGACAAAAGGCAAAAGTGCTAGCTTGTTTGTTTTGTTTCAGTTGTGTTGTATTGTATTGTATTATACGGCTGACTGATTTCGCGCGTTGTGATTGGTTCATTCAAGGTCCGTAAGTAGCCGTACGGACCGCTAGCTCTTTTCAAAACCAATATAATAAACATCTTATTAACCTCGTTTGTTCGATCCGTACGGCAAATTATCGATCCTTGGTTTTTCCTACCTTGTTTTCATGGCCCGCGCGTTTCGCGCTTGGGCAATAAAAGGAAGGAAAAAACTTCGCGAAGGAAATGAGGCGACTGCTTTTGGAGGCTATATAAACTCTGTTTTATTCTCGGTTGCGTTCACATGGGAAATGGGAGCTTTAGAATAGCTACAAGCTGATCTAGTCTTCTCCGCAGGCAGCTCTAAGCAGCAACTCTATCCAAAAATTGGATTGGACATACTCAATGATAAATTTGGGTAAAAGAGGGTGAAGGAAGGTGGTTCTGGGAAACTGAACAAACGGCGAAGCGGCGAGATCGAGCCACCAAGCGTGAGCAAGGCGCGTAAAAATGGCCTGCCAAAAAACGACGATGCTGAGACTTCTGCGAATCCGGGCTGCACATGTGATTTGTCGTGTTACCCAGGTGTAAAGAGCAAAATTTTATCTAAGTGTGAAGACAAAAACGGCGGACCAAAACATTTAACTTCACCCATGAGTGTTCCCGCCCAGTATCCGACGCCATCTTTCGCTCACCCTAATTAATTTTAATTGACCCTATCTACCATCACTCAGCATGCCCAACCCAATTTCCAGATAAAATTACTGCTAAATGTTGCTGCGGAGAAGGCTTTGACTGATCAGGTGACTGCGTATCTTACGTATGTTGACAGGCACGGCGCGCGATAGCAGGCACAAACCTCACCCCAGCGCCTCGGGGCTAAAACTACTGCGTGTGAGCGTAAGATGTTTTTGACCTCGGAAACTTAAAGTCACCCATCGACCTGGGGTCCCTACCTCCATGTGAACAGGCCCTTATTCATACAGGAAAGCCATTCGTTTTCAGCTGCATTTACACTTTAAATCTAAAGACAAAGCAAAGAAACACAGTTGCATTCTGACCTTCATTCCCGTGTAGCCCTGGAGTCCAGGGGGCCCGTCCCGCCCCGTGATGCCGTTTAGCCCCGGATACCCTTGGTCACCTTTAGCACCTCTTTCACCCTTAAGTCCTTGAAATCCTGGGTTCCCCGCCTCTCCTTTCTGACAGCATTTGATGATCGGCCTCGGGCTAATCTGAGAAACGAAAACTCACAATTAAAATGCATTTAAGGTTACACGTTCACGTTGGAACGGTTCAAAAGTTTGAAATTAAGACTTTCGCAGAAAACGAATGTGTATTAAATAAACTTCCAATAAAAAAATGTTTTTCAATACGTCTAACAGTTTGCGAGATACGACGAACGAGAGTTTTTACCGGAAGTAAACGTTTATGATGCATGTGCGGTGTGCTTTTGGAGTGGGTTTCTCGAGACATGTTTTGGCTAAAGCTATGAAACTGCAAAGGATCAATGCTCTTTCAATTTTTGATCTCCTGCTGTCAAATTGGCGGGTTGATAAAATAATAGCC
Organism: Umimayanthus nakama; assembly: GCA_027574985.1. Taxonomy (NCBI): domain Eukaryota; kingdom Metazoa; phylum Cnidaria; class Anthozoa; order Zoantharia; family Parazoanthidae; genus Umimayanthus; species Umimayanthus nakama. Next base: position 5,324 of record JAOBRG010183431.1, on the reverse strand, counting down.
GAAAATAAAAACTGTCCTGGTGAATTTTGAACTTTCACTCCAACTATTTGCATGCTGTAAACGGGGGATTTTCTTCAAATGCCTGCAGAAAATTAATGACGCTTACACTTAAAAATCGCCAACAAAAATTGTGCTGTCATTTAGTTATTTTCGTAAGCTTTTCACTGATATATAGGTTTTTGGGTATCCGATAAGTAATAACGGAGTTACATACGGAAAGCTAAAAACACGGCTCAAGGTGATTGGTAACCTTAATTATATATCTTTGCAATATTTGACAAACCAAGAAAATTTTAGAGCAGCGCTTTGTTTTGTTTTACACTAGCATTATTCCAAAAAACGAAAACAAGTTTAGAAAAAGCCAGGCTTAGATTCAGGTTCAGAACCATAGTAAGGTAAAAACCTTTCTTTTTAGCCCTAAATTTATCTTAATTTATTGGTCATATACGAAAATCAGACACTTGGCATTCTCATGAGAAATAAAACAAAAAAAAAAGCAAAACAAAAATTGAGAAAAGCATATTCAACAGCAAAAAACCTAAAATTGTTTTCACACTTTAACGTTTAGAAAATATAGAAAATTGGACCATGTACTCTCCAAAATTGGAGTTCTTGTGCAACACGGATGTGCCATCTATGAATAGCTGGTAAAGAAAGCGGTTTTGACTATAATATCAGCAGTTCGGCAGTTTTAAAAACGTTCACTTCACTGGATTTCACGAAAAAACAAACAAGATAATTATGAACTTACGACTGGTGGATAATTACCGACAGCGTAGACAACCAAAAGTGATACTATAAGACATAAACTGAACTTCATCTTTCAAGTTTTTGCCTCGCCACCTTTTTTCTGCTAGCTTCAGGACAGTGAATAGGTATATGAAAATTTATCAGCCGGTTGAGGTCGCTTCATTATATAAGTAAGGTTGGTAAAAGGTCCTTTGTCTCAGGACCTCGCCCTTTTCGGAAACTGAAACTGATCGGCAAAAAAAACAACAACAACAAAAAAAAAAAAAACCAGGACATGCTGGGTAAGGAGAGAGAAGGACTTTATCAGGTGTGTATTTTCCTTTTGTTGATCAGGAAAAGTAGAAGCAATCGCAGGTAAAAACCAAGGATCACTGTCCTTCATATGACGCTCGTTTCATTTTGCTACAATGTTATTTTAAAAAATGAACTGAACGTTAAAGAAACTTCTGCTTGCCACTCTTTTATGTGATTTGAAGTTCACATATTCAGTAGTAATAAGAGTCTTCTGTCAAAAGACTGACGGCCGAGAAGTTAGAAAGTTCTGCCTGCTATCGTCGTTGCGTTATGATACACTCCTCCACAGGCAACCCTAAGCAGTGGGTTTGGCATACTGAGCGATGGTAAACATGGTCAAATAGAGTAAATGGGGGTGAAGGAAGGATGGCATTTGACCATCGATCTCTCGTTCAGTTTGCCGCAAACACCTTCGTTTACCATCATTTACCGACTTTGACTCTATCAGTATCATCACTCAGCTTGCCAACGCAAATTTCCGGATAGAATTACTGCTTAGAGTTGCCTGCGGAGAGGCAAATTTCCCTTTCGTAAACGGAGAGAGCTAGCGTTAAGAAAAACGAAACGAAATTTCCTTTAATCAAAGGTCCGGTCCACCAGTCAAACAAAACTGCCTTGCTCCCCAAGACATTTTTGGCTGCTGGGGCTTTTTAATCATCAACCCCGCCAATATACTCACAAAACCTGGAGTTTAATAATGTTTTTATTACATGTCCATATAGCTTTGAATATGAGAGTTTCTGGAAAAAGCAACTCATGACTTGAAGAAGAGCTTTCACAGTCACTTTTTAAAGGAACGTCAAATTATTTGGCTTGAACTGAATGTTCTTAAAACGGTGCTGTGTATGTATTCTCAAATGTTCTTAAAATGTTCTTACACACAGTTAGTATTTTGCCACGGTGACCTGCGAACCCGGAGGTCGTGGGTGTAAATTCGAGACGGGTCACACATTTTTATCGTTCTCTGTGCGGGCCCATTTCCCTCCCATCACGGCGACTTGGCAGAACAAGGGAACGCGACCGAAACTGCATTGGATACCACTCGAGCATGCAACCGATCTTCGGCAGGCGGACGGTCCTTTTCAGCAGTTTTATGCAAGACACACAATGCGTTGTAGGGCCAAAAGCCCAAAGCGCACCACGTGTCAATGGCCTAGCAAACGCGCCACCGTGAGTGTTACGAAAACTGACGTTTGCTCCATGAGTAAAACGTTGTCGTGTTCCCTATGAGAGAAACTGAATTTCGTTTTAACGAGCAAGCTTATAAATAAACAAATAAATGAATAAGTGATTAATTAAGTTAATAAATAAATAAAAATGAATGGATGAATGAATGAATAAATAAATAAATAAATAAATAAATAAATGAATGAATGAATGAATGAATGAATGAATGAATAAATAAACAAATAAATAAATAAACAAATAGTTAAATAAATAAATAAATAAGTTAATAAATAAGTTAATAAATAAGTAAGTAAGTAAATAAATAAATAGATAAATAAATGAATAAACTAAGAAATTAATTAATTAACTAATAAACCGGTTTTCTTTTCTTCAGTGACCATTCAAGGACGCCTTATTATAGAGCAAAGATTGATTAAACATCACTTTGTATGGAACACATGCCCTTCCCTAAGAGCGCGTTCGATTGACTCTATTCTGGAATAGGAATAAACAATAAAAACTTTGTTCAATCTTATTAGCCAAAATTCCTGTAAAGTTAAGAAGAAAAATACAACTGAGTTAAATCTCTTGCTCCAGTCGTTACTTGATATTTGGTTGTTCTACGAACCATGAGAGAATTTTGAAATTGTATTCTTCTTCCGGAATAGACGGAATAGGGTCAATCGAATGCACTCTAAATCAAAGCACTGGCAACGAACTAGGGTTTGTTGGATCTAGTTGACCGGGTGATAATAGCTGTAAGTGGCGGTTTTCACGAAACTATGTATAACGTTTCACGGTTTGTTCAGTATTGGGAAGTTAGCAACAGTTCCAGATACAAAGAAAGCGACACTGTTCGCAGTTATACGCCGCTACCGGAATTTTTTATAAGAGCAATCTTAATAAGTACAAACAAGCTCTTACTGTCAGCCTTAGAACGAACTCAGGCTGACAGTTTTGACCAGAGACACTGTAGCATTTTATTGAATATTGAATACAAGAAGTTCTAACCAGAATCCTGTTTCAATCTGAAAAAGTACCAAAATATCCATACTGCAAATTTCAGATCTTCCAATTATTACACGTTCTTCATTAATATAAAAACCCTACTAAATAAAAGCCGGAACAATGTTTCAGCAACTAATGAGTAATCTAGAAATAAGAACACTTTTTTAATAACGCCTCACTTAGGCTGAAAACGCCAAAATTTGAAGAAAAACACAGCCTCAGATGAAATTTACTGGTTTTTACAAAAACCTTGCACTTATACTTTGCTACTACCTTCTTACTGCTACATACAAACTGAACATCTGAGTTGTTTGAGAAAGTTTTGCTTAGCTACAGCTACTTTCATATAGTTTTCATATGTTGTTTTTTCGCCCCCCTTTCGGATTTTTCGTCAAGCCGTTTTTGCTTTTTTGCTAAGACTGCCTTTCGGTCAACTCACCCACCGTTTACCCAGATACCCATGTATCTATGAAAAATATTTTCAAAAAAGTTTTAATACTCCGTGGACAGATACGTCAAGCCGATGTTTGAGTCTCTCGCAGTTCTATCGGAGGACTTAAAAGAATCCACACACTCGTCAATAAAAGTAGGCTAATACCGGTTTTGTGGCCAGTATTCTCATCTCTATATGCTTCGAGATCACGCATGGGCCGTAGAGCGGCAGCCAGAGGTGCTTTGTGCGTGCTTTCGGTTCGACCTCGTGGGCAACACTGAGGTAGCTGAAAAACCATACGGGGAGCACGTGTATAAATCGTCGTCATCACCATCCCGAGAGCCGGGAAGGGGCCGGTAGCAGCAAAAATAAATAATTTTTCTTAATTATGATTTTCTTGTTTTTATCTTTTGTCATAATAGTGACTGTGTTTCTGAAATAAATGAGACGTAAAGTAAATTTGGTCAAGCGCTTTACTTTTATTAATCTTCAGGTCGAACAATTTATAGGTATAATCAAGGCCTGTCATATAAATCCTTTATAAATCCGTGATAGCCTTTGAAACGATAATAATTGCAATCTCAAATTGAAAGGCTGATACAAATACTTTGGTATAATATCTAAATATTAGTAATTATTTTGTTATTGTTTAGATTTGTTATGTCTTCATGACAGTTCAGTTGTTTAGTTTTTCTAACTCTTGCAACAAAAGAGACTATCAAGGCACAAATTATATATCTTTTAAATTTAATTAGCAATAAGAGTTGAACAAATCATCGATAAGTATTTATGACCAAGTAAGCTTTGTCCATGCAAAGCATTTTATAAGTCAATCAATAAGTAGTTAGCTAAATAGAAGGGTGTGAAAAATACCACCTGAGAGAGAAAGTTTATTCAGAAATACGAACCTTCAATCAATCAATGTTAAATACAGCAAATAAGTTAGAAAGTTCTCCCTGTTCTTTTATTAAATTGCATTAAAAAGCCAAAAACTTCCTTTAACCAATTCTCCCAAACACCATACAAATATGACGCAGTACTTTCCATCGGAGACACTTTAGGATGCCGGTCCTTTTCGACTTTCTCTTGCAGGGTGTTTGCAACACTGAAGTATGTGATTGCAACCGTAACTGTTTTACAAAATCTTGTGTTCAGTTTCAGAAACACGTATAACTCATTCAAAAGATGTTGTATTCTGGTTTGATCTTTTGTTTCTATGCAGGTATAGAGCTTGTTTACGAACCTGCTTATCTTGTCATGACGTTGGTTCGTTTATAGCTATTTCGAACATCTTATGTGCCAGAGCGATAACGAACCAAACCTTGTGATTAATCTCAGAAAACTGTTTAACAGTACTAGACAAAGGGACATCGTATTGCAATAGGCCGTTGAGAGTAAGAACTATTTTCATTTAAAGTTGTTTCAAAAAATTATTCGATCTGCCAACAGCGTTCAATCTTCTTCATGCGTGTTAACCAGGTACACCACTACAACACATGGCAACACTCCAATTTTTCTGACTCTCTGTCTTAACTCAGAATCAACTATGACTTATTCGACATTAAATTTCCAGCACCAGTTATATCGAACTCGCTTTCCAGCTGATCTGGCTCCATGACGTCACGGGAAAAACCTGTTATCATCGCGCCCGACTCTCGCTGAAATTTAATAA
>JAOBRG010183320.1:0-10678 GCA_027574985.1 Umimayanthus nakama | reverse complement strand
AGAACACAACCCAAAGGATCTGGCCTCTTTCCAAAAGTTCGTACGATAATGTGAACTCAACCAAAAGGATCAGGCTTCTTTTAAAAAAAACTTACGATGAACAGAACTCAACCAAAAGAATCTACCTTCTTTCCAAAATTTCGTACGATGATGAGAACTACACCTAAAGGATCAAGCTTCTTTCCAAAATATCCTACGATGACGTGAACTCAACCAAAATGATCGGGCTTTTTTCCACATTTTTATACGATTATGTGAACTCAACCCTAAGGATCAGGCTTCTTTCCATAATACCCTACGATGAACAGAATTCAACCCAAAGGATCCGGCTTTTTTCCAAAATTTCGTACGATAATGTGAACTCAACCCAAAGAATCAGGCTTCTTTCCAAAATACCCTACGATAAGTTCAACTCAACCAAAATGATCGGGCTTCTTTCAACAATTTTAAAAGATGAACAGAACTCAACCCAAAGGATCTGGCAACTTTCTCAAATTTCCTACGATGTTGTGAACTCAACCCAAAGGATCAGGCTTCTTTCCAAAATACCCTACGATGAACAGAATTCAACCCAAAGGATCGGGCTTCTTTTCAAAATAGCCTACTATGATGTGAACTCAACCTAAAGGATCAGACTTCTTTCCAAAATTTCCTACGATGAACAGAACGCAACCCAAAGGATCGAGCTTCTTTTAAAAATACCTTCGATGCACAGAACTCAACCCAAAGGACCGGGCTTCTTTTCAAAATACCCTACGATGATGTGTACTCAACCCAAAGGAGCAGGCTTCTTTCCAAAATAACCTACGATGAATAGAACTCGACTCAAAGGATCGGGCTTCCTTTCAAAATAGCCTACGATGATGTGAACTCAACCCAAAGGATCGGGCTTCTTTCCAAAATACCCTAAGTATATAGATGAACAGAACTCAACCCAAAGGATCGCGCTTCTTTTCAAAATACCCTACAATAGACAAAACACAACACAAAGGATAAGAATTCTTTCCAAAATACTCTACGATGAACAGAACACAACCCAAAGGATCTGGCCTCTTTCCAAAAGTTCGTACGATAATGTGAACTCAACCAAAAGGATCAGGCTTTTTTAGAAAAAAACTTACGATGAACAGAACTCAACAAAAAGGATCTACCTTCTTTCCAAAATTTCGTACGATGATGAGAACTAAACCCAAAGGATCAAGCTTCTTTCCAAAATACCCTACGATGACGTGAACTCAACCAAAATGATCGGACTTCTTTTCACATTTTTATACGATTATGTGAACTCAACCCTAAGGATCAGGCTTCTTTCAATAATACCCTACGATGAACAGAATTCAACCCAAAGGATCTGGCTTTTTTCCAAAATTTCGTACGATAATGTGAACTCAACCCAAAGGATCAGGCTTCTTTCAAAAAAAAACTTACGATGAACAGAACTCAACAAAAAAGGATCTACCTTCTTTCCAAAATTTCGTACGATGATGAGAACTCAACCCAAAGGATCAAGCTTCTTTCCAAAATACCCTACGATGACTTGAACTCAACCAAAATGATCGGGCTTCTTTCAACATTTTTATACAATGAAGAAAACTCAACCCAAAGGACCTGGCAACTTTCTCAATTTTCCTACGATGTTGTGAACCCAACCCAAAGGATCAGGCTTCTTTCCAAATAACTCTACGATGAACAGAATTTAACCCAAAGGATCGGGCTTCTTTTCAAAATAGTCTACTATGATGTGAATTCAACCTAAAGGATCAGACTTTTTTCCAAAATACCCTACGATGAACAGAACTCAGCCCAAAGGATCGAGCTTCTTTGAAAAATACCTTCGATGCACAGAACTCAACCCAAAGGACCGGGCTTCTTTTCAAAATACCCTACGATGATGTGAACTCAACCCAAAGGAGCAGGCTTCTTTCCAAAATAACCTACGATGAATAGAACTCAACAAAAAGGATCTTGCTTCTTTCAAAAATACCCTACGATAAACTAAACACAACCAAAAGGATCAGAGTTCTTTCCAAAATACCCTACGATGAACAGAACTCAACCAAAAAGATCTGGCTTCATTCTCAATTTTTCTACGATGATGTGAACTCAACCCAAAAGATCAGGCTTCTTTCCAAAATTTCCTACGATGAACATATGTCAACCCAAAAGAGCAGGCTTCTTTCCAAAATTTCCTACGAGGATGTGATCTCAACCCAAAGGATCGGGCTTCTTTCCAAAATACCCTACAATAAACAAAACTCAACCCAAAGGATCTGGCTGATTTCAAAAATTTCCTTCGATGATGTGAACTCAACCCAAAGGAAAAGACTTCTTTCTAAAATACCGTACGATGATGTGAACTCAACCCAAAGGAACAGGCTTCTTTCTAAATTACCCTACGATGAACAGAACTCAACCCAAAGGATCGAGCGTCTTTCCAAAATACCCTACGATGAACAGATGTCAACCCAAAAGATCAGGCTTCTTTCCAAAATTTCCTACGAAGATGTGAACTCAACCCATTGGATCAAGCTTCTTCCCAGAATTCCCAACGCTGAACAGAATTTAACCCAAAGGATCAGGCTTCTTTTCAAAATACCCTACAATGAATGTCACTTAACACAAGAGGAGACTTCTTTCCGAAATACCCTACGATGAACTCAATCCAGAGGATCCGGCTTCCTTCCAAAACACCCTACGATGACTTGAACTCGTTAAAAAGAATCAGGCTTCATTCCACAACATCCAAGGATGGACTAAACTCAACCCAAGGGTTCAGGTTTCCTTGAAAAATGCCCTACGACGACGTGAACGCAACCCAAAGGATCAGGCTTCTTTTCAAAAATATCCTACGATGAACTGAACTCAACTTAAAAGATCAGGCTTCCATCCAAAATATCCAAGGATGGACTAAACTCAACCCAAAGGGTTAGGTTTCTTTGAAAAATACCCTACGGTGACGTAAACGCAACCCAAAGGATCAGGCTTCTTTCCAAAATACTCTACCATGAACTGAACTCAATTTAAAACATCAGGCTTCTTTCCAAAACACCTCACGATGACGTGAGCTCATTACCAAGGGTCAGGCTTCTTTCTAAAACACCCAAGGATAGACTGAACTCAACCCAAAGGGCCAGGCTTCTTTGAAAAATATCCTACGGCGACGCGAACGCATCCCAAAGAATAAGGCTTCTTTCCAAAATACTCTATCATGAACTGAACTCAACTTAAAACATTAGGCTTCTTTCCAAAAGTACCCTACGATTACATGAACTCATTACAAAGGGTCAGGCTTCTTTCTAAAATACCCAAGGATAAACTGAACTCAACCCAAAGGGTGAGGCTTCTTTGAAAAATACCCTACGTTGACGTGAACGCAACTAAAAGGATTAGGCTTCTTTCCAAAATACTCTACCATGAACTTAACTCAATTTAAAACATCAGGCTTCTTTACAAAACACCTCACGATGACGTGGGCTCATTACAAAGGGTCAGGCTTCTTTCTAAAATACCCAAGGATAAACTGAACTCAACCCAAAGGGTGAGGCTTCTTTGAAAAATACCCTACCATGAACTGAACTCAACTTAAAAGATCAAGCTTCGTTCCAAAACACCCTACGATGACGTGAACTCATTACAAAGGATCAAGCTTCTTTCCAAAATACCCAAGGATGGACTGAACTCAAACCAAAGGTTCAGCCTTCTTTGAAAAATACCTTACGTGGACGTGAACGCAACCTAAAAGGATTCGGTCTCTTTCCAAAATACCCTGCGATGAACTGAACTCAACCCAAAAGATCAGTCTTCCTTCTATAGCACTCTGCGATGACGTAAACTATACAAAGAGGATCAGGTGTCTTTCAGAAACACCCAACGATGGACTGAACTCAACCCAAAGGGTCAGGCGTCTTTCCGAAATACCCTACGATGAACTGAACCAAACCTAAAGGCTCAGGCTTCTTTGAATTAGCCTGCGATGACGTTAACGCAGCCAAACGAACAGATTTCTTTCAGAAGTACCCAAGGATGGACTAAACCCAACCCAAAGGGACAGGCGTCTTTCTGAAATACCCTACGACGCGGTGAACTCATTACAAAGGATCATGCTTCTTTCCAAATTACCCAAGGATGGACTGATCTCAACCGAAAGGGTCGGTTTTCTTTAACAAATACCCTACGGTGACGTGAACGCAACCCAAAGGATCTGGCTTCTTTCCAAAATACCTACGATGAACAGAACTCAACCAAAAAGAATCGGGCTTCTTTCCAAAATACCTACGATGAACAGAACTCAACCAAAAGGATCGGGCTTCTTTCCAAAATACCCTACGATGAACAGAAGTCGACCCAAAGGATCGGGCTTCTTTCAAAAATACCCTACGATGATGTGAACTCAACCCAAAGGATCAGGCTTCTTTCAAAAATACTCTACGATGAACAGAACTCAACACAAAAGATCGGGCTTCTTTCCAAATACCCTACCATGAACAGAACTCAACCCAAAGGATCGGGCTTCTCTCCAAAATACACTACTATGAACAGAACTCAACCCGAAAGATCAAGCTTCTTTCCAAATTACCCTACGATAAACATAAGTCAACCCAAAAGATCAGGCTACTTTCCAAAATTTCCTACGGTGATGTGAACTCAACCAGAAGGATTAGGCTTCTTTCCAAGATACCCTACGATGAACAGACGTGAACGCAACCCAAAAGATCAGGCTTCCTTCCAAAACACCCTTTGAGACGTGAACTCATTAGAAAGGATGAAGCTTCTTTCTAAAATACCCAAGGATGGACTGAACTCAACCCGATGGGTCAGCCGTCTTTGAAAAATATCCTTAGATGAGGTGAACGTAACCCAAAGATCAGGGTTCTTTCCAAAATACCCTACGATGAACTGAACTCTACTTAAAATATAAGGCTCCTTTCCTAAATAGCCTACGATGACGTGAACTCATCACAAAGGATCAGGCTTCTTTCCAAAATGCCCAAGGATAGACTGAACTCAACTTCAAAGATCAGGCTTCCTTCCAAAACACCCCACGATGACTTGAACCCATTACAAAGGATTAGCCTTCTTTCCAAAATACCTGAGGATGGACTGAACTAATCCCAAAGGTTCAGCCTTCTTTGAGAAATACCCTACGATGACGTGAACGCAACCTAAAAGGATCCGGCTTCTTTCCCAAACACCCAAGATGAACTGTAATTAACCTAAAAGATTAGTCTTCCTTCCATTACACCCTACGATTACGTGAGCTATACAAAAAGGATCAGAAATACCCAAGGGTGGACTGAACTCAAACCCAAAGGGTCAGGCGTCTTTCCAAAATACCCTACGATGACGTTAACGGAAACCAAAGGATCAGGCTTCTTTTTAAAATACCCAACGATAAACTGAACTCCACCAAAAGGATCAGGCTTCTTTCCAAACTACCCTACGATGAACTGAACTCAATTTAAAAGATCAGGCTTTCTACCAAAACACCCTACGATACGTGAACTCATTACAAAGGATCAGGCTTCTTTTGAAATTACCCAAGGTTGGACTGAACTCAACTTAAGAGATCAGGCTTTCTACCAAAACACCCTCGGATGACGTGAACTCGTTACAAAAGATCAGGCTTCTTTGAAAAATACCCTACCATCAAATGAACGCAACACAAAGAATCATGCTTCATTAAAAAATCCGTACGATGACGTGAACTCAACCCAAAAGATCAGGCTTCTTTCCAAAACACTCTACGTGACGTCAACTCAACACAAAGAATCAGGCGTCTTTCCAAAATACCCTACGATGAACTGAACTCAACCCAAAAGATTAAGCTTCCTTCCAAAACACCCTACGATGATGTGAACTCATTGCAAAGGATTAAGCTTCTTTCCAAAATAACGAAGAATGAACTGAACCAAAGCCAAAGGGCCAGGCTTCTTTCAAACATACCCTAAAATGACGGGATCTCTACCCAAAGGATCAGGATTCTTTCTATAATACCCTAAGATGTACTGAACACATTCCAAAGGCTGAGGCCTCTTTCAAAATACCTGTCAATGACGCGAACTCAACTCAAGGGACCAGGCTTCTTTCCAAAACACCCTGCGTTGAACTGAACAAAACTCAAAGAGCGGTCGTCTTTCCAAAGTACTCTTACGATGACTTGAGCACAACCCAAAGGAACAAGCTTTTTTCCAAAATATTTTAGGACGACGTGAGCACAACCAATATGTTCAGCCTTTTTGCAATTTCCTACTATGACGTGAACATGTCCCAAAGGATCAGGATCTTATCTCCAAATAACCTATTATGGATTGAACACAAGCCAAAGGGACAAGCATTTTTCTAAGGTTTTTTGTATGATTTGAATACAATAAAAAAGATGCAGACATACTGTGCGAGGGTTTGAACTTTGTCCCAAACATGAATGTTTCTTTTCTAGATACCCTACCATGACTTGAGTACAAACCAGAGGATGCAGACATTTTCCTAAGTACTCTACCATGACTTAATGACAACCAAAGGGATGTAGACGGCTTTCTTTAGATACTCTACCAAGACTTAATGACAACCAAAAGGATGTAGACGGCTTTTTCCTAGATAATCTAACGTGACTTGATGACAACCAAAAGAATGAAGACGGTTTTTTCCTAGATACTCTACCGTGACTTGATGACAACCAAAAGGATATAGAGGGCTTTCCCTAGATACTCTACCATGACTTGATGACAACCAAAAGGATATAGAGGGCTTTCCCTAGATACTCTACCATGACATGATCACAACCAAAAGAATATAAACGGCTTTCCTTAGATATTCTACCATGACTTGATGACAACCAAAAGAATGTAGATGGTTTTTTCCTAGATAGTCTACCGTGACTTGATGACAACCAAAAGAATATAAACTGCTTTCCCTAGATACTCCACCATGACTTGATGACAACCAAAAGAATGTAAACGGCTTTTCCTAGATATATCTACCGTGACTTGATGAGAACCAAAAGAATGTAGACGGCTCTTCCTAGACATATCTACCGTGACTTGATGACAACCAAAAGAATGTAGACGGCTTTCCCTAGATACTCTACTATGACTTGATGAGAACCAAAAGAATGTAGACGACTTTTCCTGGATATATCTACCGTGACTTGATGACAACCAAAAGAATGTAGACGGCTTTCCCTAGATACTCTACCATGACTTGATGACACAGCCCAAGGCGCGCAGTTACTCTTTTGGTTAAAATTCCTACGATGACTTAACAGAGCCCAAAAACGTGCGGACATTTTTACTGAGGGCCTGTTCACATGGAGATGGGAGGCCCTAGGCAGATGGGGTCCCCCAGTGGGGTAACCCGCCTTGTCATATAAACTCTCTTCTATTTTCGGTTACTTTCACATGACAAATAGGATCCCTCATTAAGCGGGTTACACTGTCAGTCGGGCGTGATGGTGTGAACATGAAACATGGAGAAAAATTAGAAACATTTATTTTGAAGCCCCACGAAGGTAGAAATAGTTCATATTTTGTTGTTCATGCTTTTCAGAGTACGTGAAAATTGAGCTTTTCTTGCCTTCTTTTTCTGGAGATGACGAAGCAAAGCTGACCAGCTGGTTGCGTTCCTTAAAATCAGTCGAGGAAACAAAAAAAACCGAGCGCAAGTCGGCGAGAAACTGTTTTTTCTCCTTTCCTCACACCCGCAACTTTCTAAGCCAGCAGTCTCTCGCCGACTCGCTCGCTGCTTTTGCATTTCGTCAAATGATTCTTAGGAACAGAAAGAGACTGCTCGTAGTCTGTAAAAATCTATAAAGTTAACGTTGACGATCGCGCCTCGTTGCTAAAGTTCTCTCTATAAACGGCATGCTGTTGACCTTCAAAAGAGAAACATAAGCTGAAATATTTGATCAGGTCTTTAAACCTAATACTTACCTCAAGGCTATATCTAACTGCTGATTTTCCATGCCAAATCGCCCCTGGAACTTTTTCAACAGGTTAACAAAGTACTCATCAGTCGCAGACATTGTCGAACTCAACTTTTTTGGTAGCTTGGACAACCATTTCTCTTCTGGAAAACCGTTTACCTCTTTTGCAGCACCACTCAAAGGCTCTTCTGCTGCAAATGTAAATTTCCCACATCACTATATGAAATTTTTTTGTTTTGTCATAGCTTTGTATTTAACTGCTATTGAAATTTTAGAATATAATCTGGAGTCAGTTGGTCCGGCCGGAAATACGAGTTCGTCGCCAAATTTCATTCAGTTAGTAATTGTTTGTGGTTTCGAGTTTTTTTTAAAATTTGTATGAGCCTGAGCGAGGCTATATAAACTATTCAAACTATGCATTTATAAATACAAACCTAGTTCACTGTAGACAGCAATCATGTAAAACAACATGTACCGGCGTTAAAAAGAAGCAATTCTTAACTTGCAAGCATTTCCGGATACCATGCGACTTCAGATCAGTTCACACGCAAGACGCAGACAAACAGTAAAGAAAACGAGTGGACTCAGACAGAGATTCATGAGAAAAAAAATTTCCTTTTTATGCATCTGTGTTTCCGTGCACTTGTTTTCTTTATAGTACGCGCTTTTTTCTATAAGAACCAGCAGTTTTTGTCCGAACCTCAATGTTCTTAACTTTAGTTTTAAAAGTACCCATAAGAACAACAACAGTAACTAGTGATCATCAAGCCGAATAAATCGAATGAAAACTCGATCGATCTCTTTATATGGAGTATTTCAACGCTCGATATAGTCGAGTTTGAGGAAACTAATAGAATTTCATTAAGAAAAGTAAACTTTGCACTTATGATTACAAACCCCAGCCTGTATTGTTTTTAGCTTGTTCTTAATTTTTGGGCAAATTTGAGCCTCGTTGTTCTTATATAATTGTTCTTTTAAAAAACAGCGCATATTGCGTCGGTGTCTCGTATCTACTACAATAAGGCCTTACATTGTATTACTTTATGGCTATAGAAAGCGGAGAGCTGTAAAAAGTGTTCCTTTAGGTCCCCAAAAACTGCTGATACTCCTGTAATTTTACCTAAAAAAGGCTCTTTCGTGGCTTTGAGCATGTTTAAATGTTTTATGACAGAAAATTAAGCTTTAAACTAAAATATGTACTAAAAGGCACTGTTCAGGCACCGACATACTTTGTTTCAGGAGAATAATGGTGGCCCTGTAGTCAGGGGGTGCGCATGCACCGCCCCCCAAGAGCCAAAAAGGTCCGCCTAATGGGACCGTAAAAAATTCAAAATGATCCAAAAATAACACCGTCTCATTGTCATTGTTATTGTCAGTTTCAGTGCATTTCCAGCAGTTTGAAGAACTTAAATTTTTAATTTTGTCCGGAGTATCAAACCGTTCCGAGTGAGGTGAAAATATTCCGATTTTTTTTGAGAATCCCGAATCTTACAGGCATCATAGACAATAATGACAGATCTTTTTCCCAGCGTGCCGGCTGTATACTCGCGGAGCGCTAATGTACAGAAGATAAAACTACACTGTGTACTTTTTCGTCTTTCGTTAGTTACTAGTATTGTATTTTGCGAGCATTAAAAGTGGTGTGGCAATAAGTATATATTAGGAAAATACATTATACAGCTAATGATAACGCTCATATTGTCAAAGTAAAGAAGAAAATAATCAATTTGAGAACATTTTTGACACAGCTGTTGGCCTCAGAGTGCTGGAAATGGCGTTTTAAGACTTTCAGATTAAAAATTTTCTAGGGGCATGTCCCCAGACTCCTCTAGCGGCATTAAAGAGTACCATTAAAAGTCGTCTCGAAAAATTTGAGTTTAAAAGTCCGTAGGTTGGACATCGGCTCGACGCTGTTTGTCTTCGGAATTGGCATAGCGTATCAATCTAACATTAATTTTTTGGTCCCGGTTCTTGATGTACGCACCCTCCCCGAAAAATCCTGGCTACAGGCCTGTAATGTTACGGCTGATGTGTTTTGGATGGCAATTAAATTGGATTGTATTTGTTTACCAGGTCATGTATAACTTGACTTTTTCAGTCAGTTTCAGACCGGAACACAACGAATTGCATTGATTTAGAATGCATCAAACATTGGCAGAAATGACTGGCTAAAGGTCTGGATTAAGAGGTATATGTTTTATTTGGTATTTGGATAGATACTGATTCAAAAAGTTAACTGACAAAAAGGAAAAACATGATTCGATCGTAAAAGTATCCCTTAAAGCAGTAAAGTAGTGCGCAGTTTTCCTTTTCATCTTGTGAGCAGTCGGAGCAACAAGTTACAGGAAAAGTATGGGATTTTTTAAAAAATTTCTCTTCTGATATTTTGGAAAAAAACAATGTTTTTAAATAAATGTAAAAGGTATCACGACGGACATTTACAACAAAAAAAAAGAATACTTTAAGACCAACACGTTCAAAAATATAAGAGTTGAAAAATGAATAATTTCGCATACACTTGCAGTAGTTTTTGCCACCACTGCCCCAATATCAAGATGGCAATGGAAACCGAGCAGCTATCGATTTTAAACGTGATAATTCGCAATTAAACAATTCAGATTCTTTTAGAAACTTTAAGTATTTTTCTCTCGAGAGCGGCCGCCACTTACCCGCCAAGTGATCCCGAAACCCTAAGATTGGCTTTCAATGACAAACGAATACTTTTTTGCCATGTTTGAAACTGTCTTGTAGTTTGCTGAA
>JAOBRG010183319.1:0-33115 GCA_027574985.1 Umimayanthus nakama | reverse complement strand
ACCGTTGCAAGTCAAGTTTTATAATTCATAATTCTCAGAAGCTTTTTAATTAGTCATGAACATATTTTAGACCAATTGTTTTATATACCAATTTCAATGTTTTAATCAACACGCTCTAGTTAAATTTTATATAAATATATTTTTAGTACTGATTGTAAATAATTTCGTAATTCAACTTTTTATGGTTGCAAAGAATTTATAATAGACATCTATCTATCTATCTACGGGGGTAAGTGTGACGTCAATGACTCTCATGTCTACGGTGGCAAGTGTAACGTCAATGACTGCCGTGGCTACAGGGGTAAATTCAACTGACATGTCTACAGAAGTAAGCGTGACATCATTGATTGTCATTGCTACGGGGTAAGTGTGACGTCATTGATTGTTATGGCTACGAAGGTAAGTGAAGTTTTGTCAGAAGCAGCTTGATGGGCATATGGTGCAGTTGGTAAGACTTCTGACTGCCAACCAGGAGGTCCCAGGTTTAAGGCCCGACCTTGTTGAACTTAGAGCGATTCTCTTTCGCCACTAAAATTACGCTAAAATTACTTTTATATTTATCAGCTATTTTCTCGAAATTACTGCTCTTTGTCATCCGCTATTACTATTTTTTCTATTTTCCTTATAAACTGCTCCACAATGTTCTTGAACGCCACATCTTATAAACCCAATCAACAGGTCGTAAACCTATACCTCCGCCTCAAACGCCAATCCAAGGGTGATCAACAAGCAGAGGATTCCAAGGGTAATACCGAAGATTTGGTATCCACCCAGTCCATCCCTCGCCCTTGGTCCAGTCCCCGCACGGTAGAGAGCATCCACCCTGTCAGGGATGACTACAAGTTGAGTAGGACGGTCAAGCTGCCTGGGGCGACCTGCCTGTATTTACGGTTTGATCCCAGATGTGCCACGCAGTACGAGTATGACAAGGTATTGGAGTTACGAGTGATACTACACTTGGTTAGCGCTGGTATCGATACTTATGTTATAGTTCAATATGACGTTTCAGCAAGCACTGACACGGGCGGCTGACATTTGTGCTGTCTGGTGAACGAGCAGCTACAGTTTGTAAGGCCTTCTTGATTGGACAAACGAACAGTTTGACAAAAACAAACACTGAAGTGTTGCTGTTTTTATCTTTCCTGGTATAGCAAATTAAATGAAAAGTTAACCTGTAGTGAACGAGTTTTTCAAGTACAAACGAAATCTGCTCTGACTTTAGTGTCAGTATTTACAATTTAGTGTACAGTCAGCATGATATTTGACCAAGTACTAAAATTACAAGTATTGCCTCACGTGGTCAACGTTTGTGCTGTTTTTAGGTTTTAGATCCCAGATAAGCCACTCTGTACGAGTATTACAAGGCTCTCCTTAACTACTACAACAACAACAATAACTTTATATTGCTGCGCAGTGTATTGAAAACGCAAGGATTACGATTGAGTATCACGTGTTGTACATGTTGTTGACAGGTGATGGTGTATTCTGGTGGCACGAACGGTCGTAAGGTAGCAGAGTATGGGGGAAACTCGCATGGAATTGGCGGGAGGGGTGTGGTCAGGCTAGGATGGCCCAAGGACGTGATTAAGGTAAGACACGCGTTGTGCACAGTTTTTTCTTGTATGTTAACTGAAGTAAAATTTAACGAACTACTCCGTACAAAAGTATTGCTTTCAAAATCTACACACTTTCTTTTCTTATTTTCTTAGAGTAAAAACGTAATTGGCACAGAATTATAATGCATTTCAAGTTGACTTTAAATTCTTGTTTTGGCAGTGATAAAATTACTCTTGTAAGTTTCTATTTTTTCGAAGACGACTTTAGACAAACCTTTACGTTGCTTGTGTATAAAGTTAGCGCAGCTGGTAAGCTTGATGACTAACAACCAGGAGGTCGCGGATTCAATCTCCTGCCTGTTCGAGGGTTGAACTTCCGCTGACAAGGACATTAAGCTAGCTTTTGCTCTGGTCTCTCGACGGTCAATCGGGAGACGTAAAAATCGACGCACTTCTCGAAATGAGGTGGATTCTCCCGAAGTTGTGGCAAGGTTCGCCTGGGGGAGCACGCCCTATCGATGTAATTATATTTCCCTCAATCAATAAAGTGTTTTACTTGACTTGATTTGACCATACTGTAGTATAGCAGTTAAGCTTAGCTCTACGGACGCGCTTTGTTATTCCATTGATTGTTAAACAACAACAGTGACAATAGCTGGCACTTTTTAACAATAAACTATTGTATGTTTGTTTACGAATGGTCAGTTTTAGGGTTAAGGTTTAAGTTACTTGTATTGTCTTTCTTTCCAGTTGGACCTTTCGTGTAAGACAGCCCTGATATAAGGCCTTGAAACGTTGATCTGATATAGAAATGGCAGCAATGCATCTTATGTGACAGATCAAGACTGTTGTTTTAAGGCTTGCTTCCCTTTTAACACATTTTTTCATAATGTTATTGTGTGCAGTTTAACTGCATTTTATTGCCAAGTTTAGTTTTTGATCTGGTGATAACATTTGTTGTAAATAGGCTGAAACACCAAACTTTGCTCCACAGGTGGACGGTGACACTGTTACAATCTCGTTTCAAGTGAAGAGCACCCGAGAGCGTGGCACCCCGGACAAGGCCGTGTGGGGATTTGCGTGCATCGTTAGTGCTACAGTGAGTAAACAAGTGAACTTCCAAAGATAAGTTTGAAACTATGGGTTAGCGTACAGTAAAAACCCGCAAGTATAAGAACCTTAATTTTAAGAACCTGTTAGGCTAAAATTTACCAGTTATACTCCCTCTATGTAAGAACCTATTTAGCCTAAAATTTGAAATCAGGTTCTTAATTTTTTAAATATATTAATATACACTGTAACCATCAGTGCTGTTGTAAAACCTCCCAGAAATTAGGAACCTATTAAGAACCTAATGACCCTAGATTTTTGTTACATGCCATTTATGTAAGAACCTGCTTAGCCTAATACAGGTTCCTACTCGCGGGTTTTTACTGTAGTCGTCGTTCGGGTTCGTAAGTGGGCTGAAAGTTTTCTCCCAGTTCTCCGCTTTTCCTTTCTTCATAATATTAACGTCTTGCAATCATTAGTGTCGTGGCTGGGGGACGACAATGTTTAGAACTGAGCAATTTGGGTTTTTTTTGACTGGAAAGAAGTTTGAAACAAAGTTTCTCAGCTTCTAACAAAAGGAGCGCTCAGAAATTTTTTGTTTGCTACTGCTGTAGTGTAATATTCTTTGAAAGTAGTTTATTTTGTAGTGCCGTGTACTAGGCCGTCAGTGCAGGCCATAGGTTTAAATCCGGGGTTTCTCTTCCACACTGGAAAGACAGTTTTACGAGTAGCTATGCGTTCTCTTCGACCTTCTTGGAAGTCATATCTTTCAGAATCATTTCATTTGATCCTGGTTTAAACAGAGCGTTTTTCTGTAGGATACCGCTGAACGTCCAAGCGAGCTGCCACTGTTGGTGGATGTTGCTCTTGGCCTGTCCGTTCTGACTCACAGCTTCATGAATGTGATGTATCGAGGACCGCTGACCACAGTGGAGGAACAGTCGTGTCATCAGCTGCTGAAGTCCAAGCTTTTGCAGAGGTTAGTTGGGATGAGTGGTGATAGAGAGGGAGAGGGTGAGTCACAAGTGATTGCTAAAGGGAAGGATGGAGTGGAAGAAAATGTGGTAATTTTAGTTACGTGTAGATTGAATTAGTTTGCCATTTCCTTCTCTTTTGTTTCATTTCCATGACTAAGCAATTATTGAGTTTAAATTTAGTGTTGAAAGTTTGGGGCTATCGGTTGGTTGTAGTGAAACAGCAATAAATTGTTTTTAGTAGGTTTTCTGCAAACTCGAGTGTTTGAGATATAGTATAAGTTCATGATTGATATCATTTCCATTGCTTTTGGTAAAAAACAATTACTTGCTTTCTAAGGGCCTTTAGAGATAAGGGGAAATGTTAATGTCGACAACAAAAATGAATCGACGTCTATTAGTTCTCGTTATATATCTTTTTCAATGACTGTTTTATTTTCAAATTAGAAGATTCAACTGAGTTATTTTGGAATTATGTGACTAAGGACAGGAAAGACCGCACAAATTGTTATCGTCAAACACAGTTGTAGTTTGCAGAGCTACGCAGGCCTATTTCGTACGGTACCAAGGGCGTCGCCAATAGTTCACTTGTCAATGACTATCAATTAGATGGGGAAAATTAATCGTCGATTATAAAACGTCCATGTTAGTTATTGATAACAAAAGTATTTTTCCTTTTGAAAAAGAAAACTTTTTGGCTGTTGATTCTAGATTCTAGACAGTTTCTAGATTCTAGATAGCTTGTTACTGATGACTTTGAACACAAATGGGACTCTTTAGCTATGTAATGTTTTTTTGTTGTCGACAGTTAATAGTTATCGCTAGGGATTTCCCTTGTCTTGTGGAGGCCCTAACACTCGCTCCTCTCATTGTTAAACGTTTCAACATGTCTTGTTTTACTAAAGATGCGTCTGGCCAACAAAAGCAGATGTATCTGTACCATCATCAGCCTGTGGGATAAAGTTTACAATCACATCAGAACTGGCGAGGAGGGGTTCCACATTGGACGAGGAACATCCTCAAAAGAATGCCACTGGAAAGAGCAAACTGAATCGTGAGACAGTTCAAAGTCTGCGAGAGATTGCCTGCAGCATTGCGCCAACCCTTCGTCCAAGCATCAGGGAGGCCATCAAACCTGAAGAAATTGAAGAAGTTGTCCTCAGCGCTGTTATAAAGCATCTTGGCCTTGCGGACTTGATCCACATATTGCCACTGCTCCAAACTAAGGACGAGGAGGATGAAGATTACTTGTACTTGTGTACGGTGATGCAGGAAGCATTCAGGAGACTCAATGCTCTCATCCGACAGCTTCAAGCCACGGCTAATCTGGAACAGCAGTGGTCACGAGAGGTGGAAGATGTGAGTTTTGGTGGACTGCAACCCAGCGCTGCCTTCTTCAATGAGTACCACCTTCAGGAGGTAACGTTTTTATCAACGTTTAGCTGGGGAAGTTGCTGTAGATGTGGGGCATTTGATTTTTTTAGAGATGTTTCGTGAAAAAGCACCCACCCTGGGTGTTTTTAAAAAACTTTTACCTGCTGCACTACAAATATTAGGAGAAATATTGAGAGAAGGGGGAAGATATGTTGTCAATGTACATCTGGTTAAGTAAAACATACTTGACCACTTCTCTCCTGGGTGCATAATCACAACACCTTTACTGAACATTCACCGTTTGAAAGAAAATGTGCAATCGATATACAAAATATACTTTGAGATCATCGCTGTGCGATGATGACCCCTGAGTAACGTCCCACGAGGAAATGCCCGCAGATGGACTGTGCTCTGTCACTTTCCTGTTTCTCCGCTTTACGTCTAGAGATTGCAGGCGTTTCTCCTCAAATCTCCTGAAGTTTAAGTTGGACGTACTTATTTATTGTGTTTTGCTAACAATGTTATAATATGTTACGATTTTCTGGTTGACTTTTTATAATATGTTACGATTTTCTCCATCGGATGCCGTCTTCCTAGTGTACTGATTTGCTGTCATTTCTTTTTGTTTAAGTCAAAAACCAAGGATTTAGAGTTGTTGTGTAATATTCACGGGGTGGAGTTTGACCCAGTTGAGCAAGAGGAGGCCGTTGGGAAACTGATGTAAGTAGATTTGATGGTACTCTTCAACTTATTAATGTGAATGTATATTGTATATATAACCGTCTAGTAAATTATTGTTTGTACAACAAGACGAAGTCATGGAAAGGAAGAGAAGAAATGAAATTACTACAATGCTTTCGTTATTTTGTCTTCAGAACAGTTTCTTTTCAAAGATCTTGACCATTAATTAATGCACATCCTTGTTTCACCAGTCACTCTTAGATTGTTTAAGCTTGAGCAACGTGCATTGTAGTTTGTTTTTTTTTAGCAGCAACAAGTTAAACCTCGTGGGAAGTACATCATTTTCTTCGGTTGCGTTTTCCATAAATGGCTCTTTCAAACGCTTACTCGGTCTATTTTTCGTGCTCTTTTAATAGTCAGCGTCTTGAAGCAGACTCAAAACAAAAGAAGACAAAGGACGGCGATATGTCAGCGGCTTTGCCTGTCACAAAAGCTTTCCTGTTCTCCATCATTGAGTGCGGAGAGTTGCTGTGCAACGTTACTATGAAGTCGAGATTGTCAAAAGAACGGCCCGAGCGAAGCGTTTCTCATGGGGCCTTCGCATCGAGTGTTGTTCAAAGTGCAGGTATGACGTCCTGGGATTAACCGTTTTTTGTTTTTTTATTTTTTTCGTTTTCACTTTCAACAATGATAGAATTAGTGATTATGCCATTGATGTTGATAAAGAATTAATACCGTTACTGATGATAGTATAAACCTTACTGATGGGGATGGCGTAATAGGTAAATTATTGACCATGTTAGCGATAGGTACATAGGCTCACTAAGCACTCTAACGGACATCAGTATGGTGGCAAATAGATCTATTAATTAAAAGGTATTTTATAGAATGTTAATCAAACAAAGCAAAGAGTTTTGGTTAAAACTAACATTGAAAAAGCTGGCTCTATTTTTTTCATTTCGTCAGAAACAGATGCTGGGCGAGAGAATGAGC
This sequence comes from Umimayanthus nakama, assembly GCA_027574985.1. Lineage (NCBI taxonomy): Eukaryota > Metazoa > Cnidaria > Anthozoa > Zoantharia > Parazoanthidae > Umimayanthus > Umimayanthus nakama. Next base: position 26,487 of record JAOBRG010183319.1, on the reverse strand, counting down.
GTCCTAGTTCCCCAGGCTTCATGCGCTCCATGTCAGCTCCGCCGCAGCTTCAGAGATCCCTGGAGGCAGTTCAGGAAGGCATACGAGACGTACTGAGGCTGCAGAGGTGGAGAACCGCTGTACAGCGAAAGAGTGTGCTCGGAGTGGCAGATGAGAAAGATGGAAGCTCTGATAACAAGAAGGAAACTTTCTTTTCTACTCTTGATGAAATATTTACTTTCATTGGAAGTGACCCTGAAAAGACGGTAAACGTGCTTTTTAGTACAGTTCACTCACGACAGCTCGGATCCCCCGCTAACTCGAACAAAGTTTTTTCGACTTTCAAACCATGTTCTCGCTGATTTAGTCTGATAACACGGATTTCCGGTTTCTTGAGTCTTTTTTACATTTCCCCTTAAAGGTCGTGTTATCCGGAGTTATAGATGTCAAGCGTTTTAAAACAACATATGTTACACAGAGTGAAGATATAAATAACCTCGACAGTGACTGTTAGTTCATTAACTGTTTAAATTAGCTTTTAATGTTTCTTTATTATATGGCTGACTGATTTAGCGCGCTGTGATTGGTCAAAAGCAGGTCGGTAAGTAGCCGTACGGACCTCTCGCTCTCTATCACCTTTTCAAAAGCGGAATAATCAACAAAGCCATATAATAAACATCTTATTAACCTCGTTTGCTCGGTCCGTACGGCAAGTTATGGATCCTCGTTTTTTCCTTCCTTGTTTTCATGGCCCAAGCGCTTCGCGTACGGACCTCGCACTCGGCTAATAAGAGATGTGAACTGTGGTTCTGTGTCTTTCTTTTTTTATAAGGTCTCCTGCTCTCAATTTCTGGCTGCAGCCACTGTTCGTAACGAGCGGGGCGCGTATCGCGTCCAGTCCCTCCAACGGATGAGGGAGCTAGTCGCGGAGTGTTCAGGAGTTGGAGGCTTGGTGCCCTATTTGTTGGCGGTTGTTGCTTCCATACTAGTACAAGGAACCAGGTAAGACGAAAAGCTTTTGTCATGACGCTGCTAAAGGTTCATCTTTCGGTACGACTTCCATAACGGCAGGGGGTGTCGGGAAAGAGAGATGTAAAATTTTGCACTGTTAACTGTCAGTTCCTACCCCTTCGCTTCTTGATTGAGTATTTACGTTTTTGGCTTGTCAGAGAATACAATGTAAAAGCGAGTGATCTAACTTTCACTGAATCTTGTGTTTTTACTATCCAAGTGAGCAGACTGCTGTAGATTAGCACTGTTGTGATGTTTTTTTTCAGCTTTTTTACCTTTGCATTTTTATCAGCCATTAGTAAGGTTCCCGGTGAGGAAAAATAAAATAACATTACTATGTCCACAGAACGGACGAGCTGGAGTGTGGAGGGTTGGTGAGTGAGGTTCGAGATGAGTTCTCCAGCGTGGTACAGACAGTCGTTCAGTTTGCAGCCACCGACCCCATTGTGTACAGTGACAGCGTGCTCGCAGTGTCTGTGTGTCCGTTCACGTGGCACGAGGAGCGCTGTGTGGTGCGGTGTGGCCTACTGTCCACGCTTGACCAGTTGTGCGCGCTGAGGAGGAGTGGGACCCAGCAGGGGAGGAAGCTGGCTCTCAGAGCCTGGGCCGGGTTCCAGGTTCTGATCCATCGCTGTGTGCAGTGGGAACAGGAGAAAGGTGAGGAAAAAACGCCAACGGGAGTGACTGGCTTGTGCAACTATATAGTTATACATGTGTAGGTCGCACAATATATTTACGTGAAGTGAAGTGAAAGTGAAAAATATTATGAATGGTTCACACAAAGATTTTCTGACTCTAAGCTACGGATTTTCGATTTATATAGTGATAATAAAAGTTATTATGTCCCAGCAATAACAATAACAAAAACAACAATTAAATTTATTTAGTCCTTGTAAAATTGTAAAAAAGAAGTCGCACTGTATTCAATGTCATGTTATTTATAAAGTATATGGTGAAAAATGAATACGATAGTATTTGTATCTTCATTCGCTGAATCTTGAGCTACTGGTATGCCTCGAATTTCGATGCAAACTCGGCGGCCATATTGTTCCAGATCATTTTGCGCTTTGGCTACAGAATCAATCGAGTCTTGTAACGATGCGAGTGTAGTCTTGAAGGTCTTTCTCTCCCCATCTATCAACTTAAGGTGGTCTTTAATCTCGTCATACTTCGAGCTGATGAATTATACTGATTGGAGTGCTGCTTCTACCGACTTCTTCATTGGAGCAAGCTTTTTGTTGAGTTTGCCCTCTAGTAACTTGAACTTTTCTTCGAACTTCTCTTCCAGCATCTTGTTGAGAATTTCAATCAATTCTTCTTTAGTAAAGAGGCAGCAGCGCTAAATCTGTTAGCCATTTTGGTTATTTAAGGTGTCAGTTGCTCCTTATTAAAACACAAAATATATTTGAAACATGTAATTTGTATCCTATATCCTATATTAAGGAGTAAATAAAGATGTTGTTGTTGTATTGAAGAGGAGCAGGGCTTTTTTTAAATAGCACAGGCTGATCGGGTTAACTAGACTTCTGTGTGCTCAATCTAAGTACTATGGTAGTCGGGCGGCGAGCCGTCACCAACCGTCATGCAGACTATAACTTATGTTCCAAACACTTTTTCCAACAAAAGTTGTATTGAAAAAAAGATTATTATTCACTGTGACACTGACTGTACTGATCTGTTCTGACTCAAGTGTCGTTTCTTAAATTTTGGTGTGTTAACTATGCATTTGTTTGTCATTTGAGGTTATTGCGCAGGGGATATCGAGTGGTCTGGTCTGGCCTACCAAGTCTCTACTCTGTTAACCAACTACCTCAACTGTGTCTTGGAGGAGAGTCGGAAGAATCACTCCAGGATCAGCGACCCTCTCCGTTATGTTTTGGACTTGCTCAGTAGCATTGCTAAGTATGATTGATGAGCTCGTTCAGCTCTTCCTCTAAGGTCCCTTTTCATTTGTCTGGTCTTGGCGGCCCGACCAGTCAGTTCTTAACTAGAACACTCGAGCTCTCAGATCTGGTTCTTGTCAGAGTGTTCCTGCTCGTGGATCAGAGCCGCTCAGTTTCCCCGCTTCGGTACGTCCACCAAAGCGCAGGAATTTGAAGAGTTGTGGCGGGAAAAATCTACGCGCGCGCCTTGGACCTTGCCATTGAAACTTGCTAAAACCAGTACTTTTGGGCCGGCCAGAACGGACATAAAAAGCGACCTTAGTCGTGATAAGTTGAAGACAAAGTTCTGTTTCGGGCGTACTGTCGCATTTTCCGTTTGGGTAGGTGGAAGGGGAGTCGCCTGAACAAGTGAAAGTAATCATCTTCTAGTTTAGTAAGGACATCTGTTGTTGGTTTATTGGTTTAATACTACTTTGAGAGCTAAATCTGCGCACAACTAACTAAGATTAGCTTAACTATATTTAACGTATCTACTCGAAAAATACCTCATTGCAGTCAAATCCAAGTTCAATACAATATCTGGCCCAATAATGAACTTCTCCTAATACCTCCCCTCAATCGGCACGACGACGTCGTCAATGCTGACGCCACTTAAAAAGTGCAAAAGATGTGTTCGCTCTCGAGGAACAGTTGTTCCAAAGCGTTTGGCAATAAGTCAAAGGGTAAAAGTTCTAGACCAGTGAAAGCAAGGGGGAGGGGAGTCAACAAGTCCCACCCTGGTAAGGTATAGATTAAGACGAAATGTGCGGTTCAAAAAAAGCTTTAACATAGTGGATTAGGAAAGAAATAGCTGATGATTAGGCATCAAAGCACAAATTTACCGTTATAGAATATGACAAGTAGCCAGTTACAGCAGTAGGACAGTTTTCGTTTCAGACAAAGTCTTGGCCACAAAAACCGGGAATTGAGGCTGCAAAGTTTAATGATCCGTTTTGCTTAGTCATACCCATCTGGTACTTGGCCATTTTATTTTGTACTAAGGTAGAGGTTACTTTAACTAGGAAATTAGGAGTTACTCAAAACAAAGCAGGTTGGACAGGTGATTTACTACGCTAAGATAAATGACTTTCTTTACAAAGGAGTAAGATGGGCGAGGCGATACTGAGTGAACCCTGCACGGTATCTACATTACTGGCCCTTCTAATGGACCGCCATGCCTCGCCCCGTCTGGTATTGACCGTACTCAAGCTACTGCGCACGGCGCTTCCCCTCATGAGTGCAGACAGTTGTCAGGGCGTGTCCCTGTCTACGGCAGTCAATCAGATTCTCGGCTCGGATTCCAGACATCATCAACATCTCCGGCCTGTGGTCAAGGTCAGTTAGCAATACACTTTTCTTGTCAAAAATGGTTGGCTGCCCCGGAAAATAATGGCAAATATATATTTTGGGGAAAAAAATGTACTGAAAACGTTTTCGTTCAGAATGGCAGCTCAAAATGACTTTCTTGTGGCGGTATACCCCCTTTCCTTCCCTTGTGTTTTCCAACTTTGGCTGTGCTAATCATTAGAGGCAAAGATTTTAATTTGATTTTGATAGTTAGAAAGCGCAAACGGTTTTAATGTGTTGAGTATTGCACATTTCCCTTGTTATTGCTCTAATTCTTTCATATGTCCGCTGAAGGTTGCTAAACTCCTTCTCGCCAAGTTGGGAGACTACATTTTACCGAGTGCGAAGAGCGACAGCGTGTCCGTATCAGAGGAAGACGTCAGCATGGACTCTGGAGATGAGCATCAAGATGAGAAATCCGGCGAGGGTCAGGACGATGTCGTGTCGGTGTATGTGCACCTTCAAGAGAACCAACAAGCACATGAGATTGTGCAGAAAATATTCAGGTTCGTTCTTTCTAGAGAGATCTGTTTGGGGAGAAAGAGTTGATGGTTCTCTATGCACTCGCTGTTTTAGCTTTTGTCTTTCCATGCCACTCTTTACTTTGACAAACTGTTCATATTGGAGTTTTTGATAATAAGTAATGTTTTTGGTCGGCTTTTGACAGTTAGTTAAAAGTTAGAACAAATAATACCAATCATGATTTCTACACTTCAAGACAATCAAAATGAATGGTCATTTTACGCGTTTTCATCAACTGGTTCAAATGTTAGAAAGAATGACACCAATCATTCCTTTTCTTCAAAAAAAATAATCGATTTTGGTTTTCCTCAACTGGTTCAAAAGTTAGGAGTAACACCAATAATAATTTCTAATATTCCACACAATCAAAATGACTGGTCATCGTTATGGGTTTTGTCGACTGGTTCAAAAGTTAGAACGAACAACACCAATCATTTCTGCCCTTCAAAACAAAAAATTAATGATCATTTTATGGATCAGCTGCAGTTTTATCAGCTGATTCAAAAGTTAGAACGAATGACACCAAGTAAAACTGAGAACGTGAAATTTTCTGGAAAAGTCTCATCACATTTAAAAGTGTCATTGTCACCATTATTATCACCATAATTTATATCGTCATCACAGTGGACGGTATCATCAGTCCTCATCATTATCATAGTCAACACCATCATTATCATCATCACAATTAACAGTATCATTATTACCAACATCATTATTACAACTTCCGTCACCGTTATGTTATGCTGCAAACCATTGTGCACTTATAATGTAAGCTCCTGTTCTTACACACGGGTTTTCACTTGGCTGCTCTCCCGTTTCAGTTCGAACGGAGCACCGTTCATCTTCGTTATAGGCCAAGGGTCGGACATGGAACGTGCGGTCCGTATAGACCAGGAGCTGACAGAGCACGGCCATGCTGAGGTACTGACGGACCGTCTTACCGCCTGTGTCAGGAGGGCCCACAAATTAGCCCAGTCTGGCATTGTGGTGAGTATAGGGCCCACGGGATTGCTAGCTGAGGATGATGATGACGAACGGAGCACACAAGGAAAGCAGCAGGACCCATACTCTCTCTGTAAACTGAGAAACACGAAGTTGACCAGGTATGTGGTGAATATGAGCGAGTAAAGGTCCTGTTGCGCTTAATGCCAAAAATGAAAAAGCGTACGTTTTGCAAACACTTTTTTTAAAATTTTGTTTTGCACAGCTTGTTAAAAAGAGTTAACGTGCATAGAGCACGATAGAGAAATCTGAAAGCACGATGAGAACTCTTTATTGAAAACACAATACAATACAACACAATACAAAACAATAAATTATAAAACAACATAATACAGTACAATGCAATACAGTACAGTACAATACAATAGAATATAATACAATGCAATACACTTCATTTTTTACAGCGCTTTATTTCATTGATTGTAAAAGGCACTGTGCACTAGTCTTGATCCAATTTATGACCAGTCGCGCATTACTCATTTTAGTTGGTTCCTGTTCCATTCAACACAAGGCTGTAATGGTCACTCATGATTACTTTAGGAAATCGTGGGATTTTAGAATGGAGATGTTTTTCTCCGAATACGGCTACAGTCACACGATACAGGCGTTTTCGGGCACCGAAAGCGGAGGTTTTCAAATACGCTTTCAAGGTTGGAGGTTTTTCAAAACGGAAATGTATCGTATTCGTGTTGACGGGCGAAAACAGAGGTTTTCAAATGCCATGACGTCTTGCCTAGGTTCTGTCTCGCTCTTCCGCACATAGGATTTGAAAACGCTAACGTGTGGAAGCAGAATTTTTTAAACACGGAGGAAAATGTTTCCGTCTTCGAAAGTAACCTGTTACTAATTGGCGTTGAAATACGATTGGAAACGTTACGTGTGTGGACGCAAATTTTTTAAATACGGAGAAAAATCTCCGTTTTTAAAAATACCTGGTTAGGTGTAAACGGGGTCTTAGAATTTCAAAACACAGGTTTGGAAAATATGGAGAAATTAAAACCACTTAATGGAAGTTGGGCCTTGGTGTGACTCAGTACAGTTAGTTCACGCCAATCAAGGGAAGCAAATTCTTGAACCATCAATTTCGAGATACATCAAAGTTTTCCAGTCACTGGTTATCTTTGGAGCTTGGACATGAAAGATAAGGGAAGGTTATGGAAGTTCAAGGACATTATGGAAAGTTATATTATGGAAAGCTATTGAAGGTCATGGAAAATTATTGAAGGTCGTGGGACGTAAGGGAAATGTCATGAAACCTTAGGCTGGGTTCTTACCACTCGCTAAGCATGATTCACTTAGTCAAGATTGAGAACATTTGACAGTTTAAGAGATAGACTGGCTTAAAATGAGATATAAACAAGTTGCTCTGTCGCTACCAAATTCAAATGTTTTTTGAAAACCAAGGAAAACCATCAACATGCATTTAGGTCGAACAAATCTAACATGTTCAAGTTTAAGGCCTGTTTACACGCAGCCATTGACAAAAGAGTAAATAAAACAAGTAACGCAAACACACGCAAGAAACGGCTTTATCTACTAATGCTAGGGTTGACCTCAAAAAATTATTTTCCTGCCGACCAGGACAAATGCGAGCCGCCCGTTCATTTGCGGTCAGGCAGCACAAACTATGGCCTCTGAAGTCATCGCCCTCGTACACAGTCTCCTCTCAACTGTGTCCTCCGACACCTCCAAGGTGTGGACTTCGGCCCTCTACCAGGTGCTCTGTGATGCCTTGAAATATGTTCCCAACTTGGTTGGGGCCATGGAGGATGAAATAGAAAGTACCTGTGTTGACGAGCAGCTTGAAGACGTCACCGAGGCTGAAGAAGAGGGGACTGGGCTGGATATGGATGACTGGCTACCGATGGCGCGTCACGTGGTCGCTGCGCTGTGTGTCCTGGGAGGATTTAGACAGCGACTCAGGCCCAGATGCATTGCAACGGTATGATACTGTTCTCATAAAGATGAAAATTGGTGCTTCTTGCTCTTTGTTTATTTTGCTGTTAATTAAGAAATTGTTGAATAAATATACTGTAGAACTTTTTATAAATAGGTAAAACTTTTTGTTCCGTGTTTTACCTTATGTAGACACACATATTAACAATGACTAGCTGCGAAGATGAATTATATTTAAAGTTTATGTATTGTAGTGTTCAGTCGTTTATGAAGCTCTTGAACTGACAGATTACAAAGTATTTGTAATGATCGCAAATCCTTTTTCAAACAAACTCACAGTAGCTTCATGTCTCCATAAATAAAAAAGGAACTGGTTTTATTAAAAAAAATAACGTTTATTTAATATAGTATGCAAGTCTTTGTTCAAGCTGAAAGTTTGTTCGCCTTGCTTTCGAGGTTTTTCGTGTTTAAGCAATTTTTGTATTGCCTGTATTGTATTGTATCGTGTCCTATCCTATGTTGAATTGTATCGCATCGTATCGTTTTATATATCATCGTATCGTATCGTGCCGCATCATATTTATTGTATCGTGTCATGCCATGTTGTATCGTGTCATGTACGCTGTGTCGTATCTTATCATATTGTACCCTATCAAGTTATGTCATGTCGGTTTGTAGTTTGTTGTGCTGTACTGTAACAAATCGTGTAGTATTATAACGTAATTATAGATCGAGTCATACTGTATTGAGTCATGTCGTATTGTATCGTATCTTATCATGTCGTGTCCTATTGTATTGTATTGTATTGAACTGCATCGTACCATGTTGAATCGTATCGTATTATTCATTGAACTCTTGATCGACATCCCGATATCTTCTTGCAGGTTGTTGGTGAAGGTATGGCCCCCCTGACTGCAGAGGTACTGAGCGTATCCGATCGTCAGGGTGTGGCAACCGTCTTATTACGTAATGGATCGGAGAAGTACAGTGAACGAGTACAAGATATACCTCTAGTGCGGCTACGGATACAAGACAACCAGGTACAGTGAAAAGTGTGACACCCATCCTGAAAAACAAAAGTAATCTTAAGTTATACTTAAGGTGGCAAAATCAGTCTGTGTTCTGAGATTTTGTTTTTATCCGTTGCTGTTAGACTTTTTTCATTAGTGGACTGCAATGTCAACACAGTACACTACACTATACTATACTACAAAACAATGCAATACAAAGTAAAACAAAATAAAACAATATAACGCAATATGGAATTAGATGGTATGATACGACATGACATGATATGATATGATATGATATGATAAAATAGGATAAGATAATACAAAGCGTTGATTTATACACGATAGTATTGAGCTTACAGCTTGTTGGGTCGTGGTACAATATGTAAATCTAAATTTTTAAAAGGTTTAAAACCACGCAATGTATGAAAGAAAAACCTGTAAGACCTGAAACATAATTTGAAAGTATGTTACATTGGTTGAATAAAAAATCCTCGTACCGTACTTTTCTGCTCGACACAGAAGTTACATTGTATGTGAATATCTTTAACTCGTCTGAGAATTTGAGTTTTTTTTATTCAGGTTATTATATGATCGGTGTGCGAGGTTCTCTTTGGTCACTGTATCTTATCGCAGAACCACAGAATTTTGCGATATTCCAAAGCGCTTACTGTTCGATATGACTTTTTTGTTGATTGAGTTGTACTTTAATAGCTGTGCGTGTACAAGTATGTCCTATTGTTCAGCCTGAGACTGTTCTATTAGTTAGTACGGGTTTATCGCCATCAACGCTGCTACCTTGCCAGGTGGTTTCCCTCGGTGACAGGCTTATAGTAGAGTGTGTAGTGGACGCGCTGCACCGCCTGCTCTCCGTGACGGACCCCCCCGTTCATCCGTCAGTCCAGCCTTCCGCAGCAGCACGAGTGCTGGCAGAGATCAAGTCCAGGTGAGTCACCAGTCCCCACCAGGTATGGCCGGTTTGTTAGGGCAGGTTAGTCACCAGTCCCCACCAGGTTATGTGCGGTTTGTTAGGGCCAAGTAAAGCAAAGGCTCTGCAAGTGTGTATAATCCCCACTGACTAACACCACTCCCTGCCAGATTATGGCCGGCTTGTAAGGGTCAAGTAAATCAAAGGCTCTGCGAGTGTGTATAACCCCCACTAAGATCTATCTTTTATATGTTTCTACTGTTGAACATCTTACCGTTGTTTTAATCATAAAAATGCTAGCGAAGCTTCGTTTTTAAGCTAACTAATTTTCTGGCTCTTGTAAAAAGACTGTAAAACTCTCGGAAAACCTACCTGTAGATACTTCAGCATCGCTTGAGACCCCGTCCACACGCAGCCGGGTATTTTGGAAAACAGAGTCTTTTTTCTCCGGTGTAATACACGTAAACGGCGTCTTCAGGTACCGAAAACGGAGGTTTTCAAATACGATGACGTTATGCCTAGGTTTAAGGCTCGCCTTTCCACATACATGATTCAAAAACGCTACGCGTGGACGAGAAAAAAATGACCGTTTTCGAAAATACCTGGCTATGTGTGGACAAGACATTAGTTCTATTACAATTGTCTTGTTTTAGTTTTGTTAATATATAAGAAGTTTTGAACGCTATAATATTGGACAAATATTTTTTTCTTATGAACAATAAAGGCCATTATAATTATTGTCATTGTTATTATAAATGTTATTGTTTGCTATTATTATTGTTGTTATAATTATTATTATTAATGTTATTATTATTATCATTATTGTTTCTGTTTGATAATTCAGAGCAAGCATGGTGGCCCTGTCCCTGGTAAAGGACCCGTTTTTCCTGAAGACACTAACGAACGAGCCGGCCAAGCTACTTCCTGTGTTGAGAGAGCTTGGTGCCGAGTGTGACCCTGGCGAGAGACTTTCCGTGAACGAAGCTCACTGCGATGAACTGCGCATGCTCTTTAAAGAATTCGTCAAACCGCTAGAACAGGCCAATCGACGCACTAAGCCCAGGAAGATGGTATTGGACTTGTATCGTGCATTCCCGCCCGTCCGCGGCTGCGTGTTTACTGAGGGACAGATGTGCGTTTATTTCATGGCGGAACCAGCCCCTCCTGCGCGCAACACAGCTCTTAATCTGCCCAGGGGGACCTTCGTGTATGCAAACTCATCTGTACCCATTAAGGTAAAGTAACATTTCCTCTCAGTGGAAAAACGTTTTTGGTAGTTCACTTTGTTATTTACTAAATTTGGTGGCAACTGTATCTTAGGCCGTTTTCCACTGGTTCGCTCTGACCGTCCGAAAACAACTGTTTCTTGCCAGTTCAAGGCGCGCTCATACACTTATCCCGCCACGGCTCTCTAAATTCCCTCGCTTTGACCGATCGGAGCGGGAGAACTAAGCGGCTCCGGTCCAAGGCCATTCAGGCTAGAACCAGTTCTGAGAACTCATGTGTTTCATTTCAGAAAAGACTGGTCGGAAAGCGATATTAGGGACTACATATAATACTTTCGGAGAACGTGCGATCGTGGGAGATTATTACAGCTAATGTAGAATGTTACATAATTATCCAGTAATACTTTAAAAAAAGTGTTTGTTTTATCGTTCGTTACATCTGTTTAGTGCTAGGGGTTAATATGTTTTTCCTCTGTGAATTAGGTAAGCTTCACGTGCTTTTCGACGGGAAGTGTCTTCGTTGGGATTATTTTCCAAGGGAATAAGACGCATGTTTGAAGTAGAGTGTCCTGGCGTAGTGAAGTGAGATGGTTCTGCGGCGTCTGCGATTGCGTGATTGGATTTGTTTGTTTGTTTGTTTGTAAGGAGTTTTGGATGGCTTATTAGCAGAGGAGGGTCCGTTGGGAAGGGGGAGGGGGAGGGGATGGCTGATTAAACCGACTTTTACTACTAGTAATATTATTGTTTCAAGCACAACCCGCTAGCTTCCTAAATTAAAATTTGAACGCGTGGTAGTTATAAGGATACAGGTGAAGTTAGAGAGAGAGGTTTATAGCTGGTGAACATTTGATAAGCCGGCTTTATACGGGGGATAATAGCAGGAATGTTATTTTACTGGCAGGTAGACGTGCTCATATAAGGAAACTTTATAACCGGATGGGTTTCGGTGCTGGGTTTTGCGGTAGCTAAATAAGTCTTCGTCAACAGGCGCCTTCGTTCTACTGGGAGATTGAGCTGCTGTCCCTGGGTACCGTGGAGGAACACGTGTCTGGCCCCACCCTCTCAGTGGGATTCGCCCCAGGGGCTCAGCCGAACCCTGGGGGCTCGGGTTGGGTCAACCCGATAGGAACTTGTTTCCTTCACAGGTACGTACTTAACAAAATCGAAATCGGCCTCTTCAATCTGGCAGGCATCTGTTTGATTCGTAAATAATCATCTCTAACAAATGAAATGTAGCGCCGGTATGAGGAAAACGAGAGGTTTTTGTCAAGCTGGTCTAGCTCTGATATTGTAGGCCTGACATGATGCGAGCTCGCTTTTAGAAGTAGAATAATTCATCTAAGAGAAGATATGATAACAAACGGAAAAAAACGCGTTTTCTTTACTTTTGTATTGTTTATAATGTTACACCATCGCTAGTTTAATGAAGATAATAGTGATTATTTTAGTGTTAGTAAAATTGCACTGGTGATTATCGAAAATGGCGCGCGCTGATTGGCGGAGAATTCGTTTTCTCTCGCTATAATCACCTGGCGGTGAATATAGGAATTTTCAAAATGGTGGCCAGATTTGTTGGTGTTTCAGAGTCACAAATTGAGCAGTTTAAAGAAAATGCCGTGCCTCAAAAAAAAGATGCTACAAAATTGGGAGTCAAGTTATTCAAAAGCAAAATTTTTCGTTCGCGAATCATTGATTTTCAAAACAAGAAGTTTGTTTACATTTCCGCCACAAAGACACAAAGAGTCGCCGCAAAGCATGTTTAGGCGCGTGTTTTTTTAAAGTGAAAAACAAAATATTTTTAAAAAATTTTCCATTTTTGTTTTGCTTTCTCGAATAATCACCAGTGAAATTTTACTTAAAACAATTAGTCACCTCAGGCTCTGTGAATATCGCGATAGTCACCTCGACTTCGTCTCGGTGACTATTCGCCGATATTCATGTCGCCTTCGATGACTAGTTGTTAAATAATGGTAATGGGGGTGATCATGAAAACCATGGTGGTAACTATAGTGATTGAGATATCAGTTTTGGCGGTGCTACTATTGTAATGAAGATGTTTGTAGTCCTAAATACATGATGATTGTAGTACTACTGTTTGTGGTGCTCATGATAATCGTTATGGCGTTATACTGATAGTGATGATTGTAATTTTGGAGGCGGCAGTGACTAATTGTTGTGGTGATGATAATGGTAGTGATAGTGGTGGTAGTGGTTATTGTGGAATTGACGATGACATTGTAATTGACGATGCACATTAACTATCACAGCACTAAAATCCCAAGAAAAAAAAGGAGAATGAGGACAGTCGAAAATGCGATGTCATCATTTCCGCTGTGATAATACTGTTCTCCTGTGACAATCTGCTCGTTTGTAGCTAGTGGCCAAACTCCAGTTCAGTCTGCAATCATAGCAAGTTATAAACTATCTTATTTGTCTTGTTACAAGTTTTGTGTAAAAAGTACAATTTACGAAAATGAAAGACAAACAAACAAATTATAGCCCTTGTATCTTGTTCAAAGAAATGTTGCTGTTAAATACCTCTTTTGTTAGCCGAGTGCGAGGTCCGTACGACAAGTTATGAATCGAGTTTTTCCTTCCTTTTATGGCACAAAGCGCGAAGCGCGCGGGCCATGAAAACAAGGAAGGGAAAAACGAGGATCTATAACTTGCCTTACGGACCGAGCAAACGAGGCTAATAAGATGTTTACTATATGGCTTTGTTGGTTATTCCGGTTTTGAAAAGGTGACCGAGAGCTAGCGGTCCGTACGGCAACTTACGGACCTGGAATTGACCAATCACAGCACACGAAATCAGTCAGCCATATAATAAAGTAAAGTATTCTTCAGTTGTTTCTCTTACATTAATAGCAAATGTGCAATAACAGCATTTTGTTAATGCTCTCCAATAAGTGATTTTGCTATCATTAGTGTTGAATGAGCCAATCAGATTTGAGAAAAACATATTTTTTTTGATAAATATGCAAAAGCTAATAGTGAAGTCATTTGCCGTTACAGCAACGGCAGAGCAGTGCATTATAGAAGCGGGGGCCTGTTGCAGTGGAAAACTGTGAGCTTAAACATCACCATGAAGGAAATGGACGTCATCGGATGTGGATATGAACGGGTTGCAAGTACAGGTACTCCATTTGAGGACACGGACAAGGGGAAAGTCTATTTCACGTACAACGGTACTCGGTTGTGCGAGAGCCTGGAGGGGGTAGAGGCGGGACTGTGGCCGGCTCTGCACATTCAACAGAAGGTACGTTTGGTAGATAGGTACGTTGTTAAGACGTAAAATCTGCAGCAAAACGTTGCGTTGCTTTAGGGTTTACAAAAACATGATGCAAAGCAAATTTAGTTTGCTTGAAACTGTTGTATTTGGAAATATATATGTGAAAACCTTCTCGGCAATTTGTGACGGTTTCCAAAGGCTTTATGTAACTTCTGAAAATTTCTGAGTTGTTTTGAAAACTTCAGAACATTTCTATAAAATGGATGCGTTTTATACCGGTTATGTTTGTCAGTATTAACACCTCGGACACAGTTTTTTTATGCAGAACTTCCAGCCAGTTCACATATATCTTATGTTTACACAGAATTTTTGAAAATTTGTTGATGATTCCCCAGAGTTTGCCACAAAATGCTAAGTGTTTCATCTGTTTGTGGTCATCACTTTTAATACCTCCAGCGCAGTTTTTCACACTGCCGGTCTATATCTATATCTTACTTACTTACGCAGAATGTTCGAGTTCGCGTGAACTTTGGCAGTCGGCCTTTCGCGTACGCTGCAGGCCACAGACACCGTGCAGCAGCCGAGCTAGTCAGTGACTCGGTAGAAGAGTTGAGGTCAGTATTCGAGATGATGCCCTTTGCGTTTGAGTTTGAAGACGAAGAGGCCGAGTCTTCGAGTACTGCAGCAGCTTCGCCACCGTCCGGTAGCTTGTCCGGTAATGTGTCCGGCAACTTGTCCGATGCTTCTGTGGATCCCACCGTGCGCAGCCCTCAAGAGAGTTCAAACGATGGTAAGAAGGGTTATTGATATAGCTCAACAAGAGTTTTAGACAGCAACTGGCCCAACCCTCGCTGACTCCACTTGCTTCCTTGACCCTTTTTAAAGACAAAATGAAAGGCGAACCTAAGGAAGGCTAGGCGATCTTTGCGGCCCCTTGGATACACGTTTGTCTTTATTCACTTCTAAAGTAACGTACCGCACATGTACTATGCATGACATAAGTTTTCCAAGAGTTGGCTTTTGCCGCAATTTCTGTAACGAAAAATTGCACCAAAATGAATTTTTTCGAATTGTAATAAATCCAAGATAACACAATCCCTTAAAACTGTGAATTTTTTTACACTTGGGTACTCTGACTGAGGATAGACTTAGAAACAAAACTTAAGTCTTACAAAATCTGGTGTGAAGTACTTTATCACAAATGAAGCTTTCTTTGGGTGTCCCTTTAACTGCTGTTAGTGTTGTTGAAGCTGACATTAATGCTGTCGACGCTGTTCTCGTTGTATATTATGCTGTTCTCAGTGCTATAAACGCTGTTGTTAATGTTGCTGTCAATGTTGTTGACTTTTTTGTCATTGTTGTTGATATTTTCTACTATTTTTTGATGCTGTTACCTATACTGTTGATGCTGCTGCCAATACTGTTGATGCCGTTGTCATTTTTTTTTGACTCTGTTGTTATTACTGTTATTTGCGTACGGCTGCCGGATTGTTTTAAGTTTTTCTCTTAGACTACAGCTGTATGGCCTCCCTCCAGTACAAGCTGTCCAGTAGCTATGATCGCATGACGGATGCTGGCCCAGTCAGACAGCTGATGGTGGACACTAGGGACAGCAGTGTCATGGTTGACCAGACCTCCCAGGACCCTCTCAAGCTGCTCGTGAAGGCCTGGGAAGAGCGAGTGTTTCCTGTGATCAGAAGACGGTTTAGGAACGATGCGGACAGGAGATCAGGGCTGGAACAGATCAGGGGGGCGCTGATGGCAGGTACCGTACATACACAGGGGTAGAGACCGGTAGATTTGACTGCGAGTACCTCTTGTTCGCTTTTAAACTCGTAATGCTGACCACGAGGTCGTCAGCAGTTCTAATAGTAAACAGGAGGATAGTTAACGAGGTTTGACCTGAAAACGGTTTTGCAAATTCTTGTCAAGAGTTTGGTCGAACCAAAATGTCGCACTTGTAGTCAAAGTCATACTCATTATCAAATCTAAGAGCCTCGTGTATTTTCCGGGCGCAACAATGTGATTTTGTTTTCTCGAGTGCTGAAAAACAACACACTTCTTGGAAACAAGCGTGAATTTTAAATTCACTTATTTTTAGGACTTTTTATATAGGCGGAGAATGTCAACTCCTGTTTCCTTCTGTCACACTGTTTACTGTTTCTTGCTTTGTTAGACATTTTGTCTATATTGTTTTTGCGACGAAGAGAAATAGAACTTAACTAAGCGTAGCGAGTGACTAAACTTGACTTATTCAACCTTCGCCAAACTTTTTTTTGTTCTTGGTTATACAAGCAAAAAACACTTATTTTCTGAAAATTTAAGTCTGTTCTCCACAAATACTACCTCGAATCATTATCCAGTCAGTTCGACCCAGACGTCCCCCGCTCTTGGAAGACAATCTGCCCATCCTATAACTCTGGTCGCAGATTGACACCATACGCCACTTGTTTTTTTCAACCTGATGTAATTTCATTTTACTTATTTTCAGTTTTCCGGGACTACAGCAGTTGGCTGACGCTGTTGTGACTACCCTGCCTGTTATTCATTCTTCTATATTTTGCGTGTACATTTATGTATTGTATTATGTATTATTGTATTTACTTTGGCATTTTCAAGCCGTGTACCAATTTACCAGGCGAAAATAGTAAAAAAAAACATACAAAACAAATAAGTTTTAAGAACGTCGAGGAATTTTTTGAAAAGCTTGATAAAAATCTTAGGAAAACTTCAGAAATTGTCAAAAACGATTCAGAAAGCTTTTGATGATTATAAAAGTCCGGCAATCTTCGGAAGAACTTCGTTGCCCTTTGGAAATTGTGACATTTATCTAGAACCAATTTACTCACCAGCGAGGAGTTATACATGTTATCCAACCAAGTTCCGGGTGTAGTTTGACATGAGTTTTTTGAATTGGTCCATTTTCCTATAAAACACTGGTGTCTGTACAAGGATCACTACTGAAATCCACCCAATGCTGTTTTCTTCACTCGTGCTTGCCTGCAGGCATGATGGACATAGCGGTAGCGACGGTGGGGGACCTGTACGATGACAACGGCGGTATACCGTCCACTCTGGAGCTACCCAGACTGGAGGACGTCAAGGCGGATGCTAAGAAGATGACTATGGCTAACGTACGCAAGGGAATGACCATTGTCATCAACAGCTTTTCCTTACAGGACTCACTGCCAGCTTTTGCCGTGACTGAAATGAGGAAAACGTTTGGTCTTGTCGGTATCGTGCAGGGAATTGACAGGGTGAGTTTTACCCGCTTCCCCAGGCACCAGCGCTGTAATCGGCGCGTGTGTTCTTTGTCTTGAACACCCTTGGTAACTGTGCACTGTTGATTGAAAAGTTAGTTAGACTCGAGGCAGCATAGCAATTTGTATCAACCACTGAACAAGTGTTAGTTATAGCAAATTTGCAAGATACCAATTTTAAGTTCCTCTTTACAACTAAAATAAGCAAAATAGCACATTTTTGATGGAGAAAA
This sequence comes from Umimayanthus nakama, assembly GCA_027574985.1. NCBI lineage: Eukaryota > Metazoa > Cnidaria > Anthozoa > Zoantharia > Parazoanthidae > Umimayanthus > Umimayanthus nakama. The sequence goes on along the minus strand of JAOBRG010183319.1, from coordinate 8,919 downwards.
CACGTGTTGAAATTTCAAAATTGCATTTTAAAATCCCGTTTTTACAGCTAAAGTGGGCAACTTGTAACCTATTTTGCCATAAAAATTACGCAGTTGACCAATAAAAGCAAGAAAACTGATTTGTGTATTTAGACCCTTTACATGTAGTTTCAGTTATCTTTTCTCGTTTATTTAAAGTTTGCGAGCTTTTCTCGTATTTTTCTTTCATGTCGGCTCGTAAACGGTTCAGGAGAGCTGGGCAGGTTTATTACTTTGCCTGTTCTTTTTTACAGAACGCATTTATGTTGCATTCCCGGAACGCATTGAGAAATCTCGTACAAGTTGGGTCAGAATAGTTTTTTCCGATCTAAGAGTAGAAACCTAGTGGAAACTAGAAGGTGACAGGTAGTGATGCCTTTTGTTTTCTTGTTGGCCTCAGGCCCAAGAGCTTGTTGAGGTGGAAACGTACAACCGTGAAGAAGGAACTCTCCTGAGGTACTGGTACCCAGTTAGCGCAGTGGAGAGGCCAAGTTCAACACCAGGGCTTCGCCGAGCGATCTCTGTTGTATCTGGTGTTGATGACGCAGTCAAACAGGATGTACTGGTTGAGCTACTCAAATGCGAGGCTTCCGCTTGCCGAATGTACTGCAGGCTTGCTATTACTGAAGTGATGTCCAGACAAGGAGCGGCTGATGTGCCGCTAATTGAAGGTGAGTTCGTGCGGTTCTTAAATGCTCGTGCAGTTCTCAATTTGAAAACTATAAACGTCTTTGCGACGAAACTTTCTGTACCTACATCCAAGTGCTTTTCTGTTCACAAAAATACATGGCTCAGTGCTGTGGTTAGTTTCTGTTCGATACATTACATTGCGTCCTCAGTTAAAAGACCATAACACTGGGATTGCCTTTCTCATTTCGAAAAGTACAATGGTTCTTTCAAATCCCCGGATATGGCGTCGAGAGACTAGACCAGTGGCTGAACACCCTTGTCCACGCTCAATGTGGCGAAAGAAAAATCGCCTAAAGTTCAACGCTCAACCAGGCCGGTGACTTAACTCGGCACCCCCTGGTTTGGAGCTTATCAGAGATCTTAGCCTACTAATGGTCTGTTCACATTGAGATGGGGGACCCCGAAGTCAAAGAGGTCTTGCGTTCACATGCAGTATGTTGAACCCCGGGGAGCTGGGGTGAGTTTTATAAATGCTGTTGTGTGGCGTGTTTGTCAACATTCATAAGATATGCAGTCACTCAGTTTGTGGTTATTCTTAAGGCTGGTTATGGGTTTTCTACGAAATTTATATGTTTAAACAGTTTTCCTGTATAGTTTAAGTGAACAAAAGTTTGGTTTATTCGTAAGGTTGTAGTAGCATTTTCGCGCTCTATTTTTTGATTCACACTCTATTGATTCTCATCAGAAAATAGAGCTAGACGTAAACATGGTTCGACTTTTGACATGGAATGTTGTGGTTCCTTCAGCTTGTTTTGACGGAACAGCTTCGCATTCCCATACCTATATCACGGTTTTGGGAATTTCTCCTTTCCTAATATACACGGTCTCTGTTTATGAGATAAACCCAGTGAAACCGAAGCTTGTAGCGCTGGTTATTTTCCATGTTCAGGTTTAAGGCGGATGGACCTCTTTTCATTTAGGCCGCTACCCAAACTCACGCGTTCACATGAGGAAAATAGGTCCCGCCTAGGCGGGTTACAGTGTAACCTGCTTAGATTGGGGACCCCACTTCCTCATGTGAAAGCAACCGAGGATAAAAGAGAGTTTATAAGACAAAGGGTTAACTCCCTGTCTCCTTGTGAACAGGCTCTACCTGTGCTATTAAAGCTCGCACACACTTGGTTTGCTAGGAAATGTACGTACTCACGTTAAATTTTTCCTTTACCTAAATGTAGGGTGCGACCTGATCCAGTACCTGGCCAGTAATCTGCTGGTTGGACCACAGTCAGAAGGGGACATACTGCAGACATCAAGCCAGTCATCCCCTAGTCCCCGCCACTGCCTGAAACTCAACACGTTACAACCAAGTAACCTGTTCTTTCGTGACCCCGAACGCTTGCGTGACGCCATACATCACGCCCTGTTCATTGCAGCCAATGAGGGGGAGGAAGATGTGACGAATCTGATCGACACCCATTGCCATGTGCTCAAGGACCCGGGACTTGCTGTAATGAGAAAGGAGCTGCCGCTGAACGTCAGTAAAGTTGACTCGCACGTTCACTTCCAGAATGCTGCTATGACAGTTGTTTCATTCCAGGAAAACGTAAACAACCTGACCACAGGGTACGAACTGCTGGGTTCGGTAATCGTAGGCTAATGCAACGAATGTTTCGATTTTGTTGTAGTTATAAAGCGTTTGACAATCATTCGTCCTTTCTCTTAAGCCCAAAGTTCGAACCGGTCATGGTATTTCAATCATTCATAACTAGGTCAGAAACAATTGGAAAATCAGAATTGATCATGAAAGTAATGGAAAACCAGTTGAATTACTTTTACATCTTGGATTTTCCAAACTAAGGTAAAAAAGAGCATGTAAATTAGACTTATAACGTGTGTACGAATCTTCAAATGGAAGGAAATATTCCACGGCCATATTTGCGAACTCCTTTAAAGGTAGTTCTGGCTGGCCGGAAAAAATGCTGGTTCTGGCCAGTTTTAATGGCAAGGGCCTAGGCACGCGCGTACGGGAGAACTGAGCGGGCCAATCTGGCCAGAACCAGTACTGAGAACTCGTGCGTTCCATTTATTAAGAAGTGAGTGGTCCGACCGGTCGACTGAGTAGAGGGAGAGCGGCATGAGCAACACAAACTGTGACTGACAACAGGTTTTGTATGGGGCATGTAAAATACTTGAATACCATGGAATTCTAACACATCCAAGCAAGGCCAGTAAAATCAAAACTTTTAAGAATGTTATTTAAAGTTGTGGATTATTAAATCCGCTGGTGATCTAAATTAGATTTATGTTTTTGGTTCACGGCAAACTGCTAATTGATGTTTTTGTACATTTTCAGGTTTTTTAATTCATGGATACTTTTAAATATGATATTAAAATGTCATGGGCAAGTCATGTTATAAATACTAACGTCTGCTGAACGTCTTGGGATAGAAATATGGCATCGACAAGGTGGTGGCAGAAGGGAAGCATCGGTAGTGCATACTGAATTTTGGGAAGGGGGAAAGAAAGTACGCATTTTTGAAAGGGGGAGGTGCGGGGGCGGAGTCCTGATGGCCCTTCCCCTGAACCCTCCCTTTAACAAAACAAACCAAGTTTTGACTTCCATTCATGAAACAACGTTTGTGATGATAGCGGTAATGATTCGATTACGGTGGTGGTAGAGATGGTGACTTTTAATATAGCTGTGATGATGGTTATGTTATAGGACTAAACTGATCTCTGGTTTAAAACGTGGATCAGTCTTGTTTCGTACGTGCGTTTGGCGTTATAATTTAACTAACATAGTGTTTCGTTTGTCTAAAATTTCAGAAGTGGTAGCAACGTCACAAAGAATGCAAGTGTTTCATTGTACTGCTACTATGGCGGTAACAAACTAACCAAATCAGGCCAGCTGGCAAGATACAAAGTCGTATCATACCCCAGTACAGACCAAGTAGCAAGTAATACTGCCGAGACACACCCCCAGAAGGTTCTGCCGTGCAATCGACTGTACATCCGATCTGAAGTTCCGCTCACACAGAACTTATCTGTATTACTACACGGTTTTCCGCCAGAATTTTTTCTCTGTTTGGCTTTCGTTGAAGTCTTCATCGTTTCATTTTTAGAGGGGCTAAAACTTCAAAAACGCATTCCACATAGTGTTAAAGAAACGAGTTTCACAGGCAAGAAAAATTCGATTGGCCAAGCCAATGACACGGGAGCTCCAATAGGCGGTAATATAAAGCTGTCAAGAACGAGGACGATCAGTAACCGGTCGCGAGCCCGTATCCCACAAACTTGTTTGTTTCACCTCACTGATCTTCTGAGCGAGTTCCTACAGAAAGCTAACCTCCCTTCTGTGATTAAGGAAATGATTTTTCATCTCCTGGCTGAGCTTCTGAGGGCGTCCATGTTGCCAGAAACACAGAAGGGAATCATCTCGAGATGCCACTCACCGTCGGAGCCCTTTGCACGGGTTTTGAAGCGACACTCCCCTCTCTGCGCTGAACTCCCGAAGGTTCTGGAGAAGGAGGTGTCGGCCACTAACACGACAGCGCTGAATTTCGTTTTGAACTGTAACTTTGAGAAGGACAAGTTCACGTCCTACCTGCAGGCGTTGTTGGAACTTGTTCTGGCCATGGCGGAGCACTCTCACTGTGCATCGCTGGCTCGTGTTGGTCAGCAGCTGAGGTTCCTTGAAGACGAGATCAAGGATCACGAGGATGAAGAGCCCTGTGGGGATGATGCATCACAGGTGATGATTTACTTGTTGCTCAACATACATCCATCTTCTTCTTATCTTCTTCTTATAGTATCAATGATGTATATATCACTGATAATTCACTCTAAATTCTCTGTGACGAAATTCAAAATTCTTATAACCCTTTTAAAGGAAATTTATAAAATTAGGTAATGCGAATTTACAAACGCATCATGTGGCACTACTAGGAGCGAAAGATGCTCAATTCTTGGCAAAGATAAGTTAAAGTTTTGCGTGTGGGCACAATGCCTGTTTACAATATTCTGTGATGCCTTTGAAGTCTTATCTTTTGTCCTTTCTCAGTAATTATTGATGTATTCACTCCGTCTTGGCCCACCAACTGAAACCCTAAGCTTGTTCTGTGCGTGATTGGTAAAATGGCTCTTAATTGGAACTCTGTGTAAACCCTGATTAAAATATATAATGAATAATAAGGTATAAGAAGGGTTAAAAACGACTCAAGTAAATCGAATCTAATGAAAAGAAGGTTCGCCCCTAACACAAGGGGCCAGGTGTCCGTCCAACTGAAGCTGCGTGAAGTACCTTGCGTGACGTACCTTGCGTGAAGTACCTTGCGTGACGTACCTTGCGTGACGTACCTTAAGCCTGGCTGACATGTGTGGAATAAGCAGCATGAACACAAGCAAGCACAAGCACAAGAAATTCAGTAGAAAAAGAAAAAAGACAAAGGAACGCTCATGCGAGCTTTTCCTTGTTATCTAAACTTTTCGTGCTTGCGCTTGTTTCACAAGAGTTAACCATATTTAGGAGCATGATAGAGACAGCAAGACGTGCGGACTCTCTGTCCTAAACATACAATGCGCGTAACTTTACTACTGGACAAAAAATCTACCGCTCGCAGAGTCAGACACAAATAAAAATACTTGCGTCCGGAATAGTCTGTGTGAACGGTTTTAATTTTCTACCAACCAATCAATCAGACGAGGAAGGACTTGGTGCAACGCCATCTTGGAATCTCCCTTGGACCTCTCGCCATTCAGTATTATCCAGCATCAGGATCGGCAGTTCCTCTTTGTTTTCAACCCCAGCCTCTTTCTTAAACACATCCACACAAGAGAGTTTTCGTCCCGCTACTTCTTCGTCCTTGCGTTATAGTTACCAGAGTATTAATGGGTTTGCTATTTAGTGGGTTTGCTTGTGATTTTACTAGGTCGATAGCAGTGGCAGCCTCCCTGAAGCATCAGGTGATGTGCCCAATGTAACATCCCTGACTGATATTTCCATCGGCGAGGAGCTTCCGGCAGGTCCTGTTGTGTTCACAGCCCCACCCATTGCCCTGCATCAGGCTCAATTCTCCAGGCGACAGCGCATGCGCAACAGACGAAGCGGAAGTGGAAGGCGAAAGAAGCCTAGCTCAACTGTTAGCGTTGCATCACCAACGGAAAGCATGCCTTGGTTTGAGGAGGTAAGGTCGGGAGAAAGTAGAGTTTGATCAACGGGTCAACGTTTTTTGTGTATCTTCACAAGTGTTTCAGCTTCACAAATCAGTACACGATCGGTCTTTTGGGTTACATACATGGATCTTTATTATACTTATCTGTTCGGTTTTTCAGGCTCATATACATTAACATTCTAAAACATTTTTAAAAACGTAAATTAGTACAAACTTGAAAAAATAGAACAGTTTAACGAAGCCTAGTTTGTTACAATGTTGCAAATTGCTAAAATTAATTATCTAATAAATGTTTGAAATTGATATGGGTTTAAAACCAGCTAAAACACACTCCAGATCTTTACCTATTTTCTAAACAGTGTTGTTTTCAATGCCGTTTTGAGTTTGTTATTATTTTTGATACTTTTTATCTCTATGGACGAGAAGTTCCAAAATTTACTCCCCCTCTGAAGATAAGTGACCTCAATGATGTAGTGGTGGTTTGGTTTAACTTGCTTTCGAGGAAGAGGTATTAAGATGTACGCAATCGTAGTCTTAAAAAGCTCATTTTTTTTCAGCTTTGTCAAGCATTTTCTCTTTACAGGTTTTGAACACGACGTTGATACTGAGAAACATGCTGTACGGAGACAGGGGAGGAGCCAATCAGGCGAAAGAAGTCCTCTCCTCTGTCGTGTCTACGAAGTCCAACGTGTTCCAGCGAATCCTCATCGTTACGAACATTCCAAAGAGCCTGGACAGGAAAGCTGTTGTTCATGCTCTTAGAAAAGCTTGTCGGCCCAGCGGGGGAATTTTCGAAGATGGATTATATCTTCCTGAAGTACCACAAGAAAAAGTGACAGGCGTGACTCAGGAATGTGTGACAAGCGTGACTCAGAACTGTGTTACAACGGGTCGTCGTACTGATGAGGGACAGCACCCTGATGAAAAAGTGAGTAGCGAAAACAGCTTACACTCACAGTACTACACTCAACTTCATTACTGTACAATTGACCTCGAACCCTCATTAAATTGAACCTTTCTCTTCTTTGAAATGGTTTTGAGCCAACTTTACACAGGAACTTAGGCCCTTTTGTGCTGTCTATACTCCGGATAACTCTTATCTTTTTTCGTTTACCTTACTGTTTGGATTGGATAATTCAAACTTCAAAGGTTAAAAGAAACAGGTTCGGGTTAAATAACTCGAACCTTCGAGGTAAATGGAAACAATAAATCGAAACTTCAAGGTAAATGAAAACAGGCTCCGGTTGGATAAGTCGAACCTGTAAGGCAAATGGAAACAGGTTCTGATTGGCTAAGTCGAACCTTCAAGGTAATTGGAAACATGTTCTGGTTAAACAGAGGCGTATTCAAGACAATGTAGTAGACAAGTAAGAAAATGACTTGAAAGTGAAAACTAAGTTATTCAAAGTTAGTTGAAGGTTCGAATTTTTGAGGGATCGAGTTACCGATAGTTCCTGGACAGTAACCATATGTTTTGTAGGTATTGCCAAATACAGTGTGGTACCAGCCAGAGAGAATTATGGGATACGCCATACTGGAGCTCCGGAGTGGCCATCAGGTTGAACTTGCTCGGCAGGCCATCATGACAAGCAAAGCACTTAACATTAATCCTGGCCCCACCCATCCTGCCCCCACCTATTCGGCAGGGGCGAGTGACCTCGGTGTCGCCAAGGTCAACAGTGAACTCCTTGTTGAGGGAACAAACGAACTCGAGGCATTCGGTGTCCTGGACGACTTCCTAAAAAGCAAACTTTTTCTTGGAGACACCGAAAAACGTCTTACTGCGGCCGCTGAGAAGGCTTTAGTCGAGATCTTCATGAGTTGCGTCCTCACATCAGATCACCACAGCAAATCGTCTTCAAGCGAGAAGCTTCAAACAGTGAATGAAACGAGTGTTTGTAGCACAACTGGTAACGGAAGTGACGATAAGGAAGCCACAGCAGATGATGCCAAAGACAGATACAAAGGAACTAAACCAGAAACGCAAACTGGTGTTCCACAGGCAGCCAGCACAGACTCTGCAAATTCAAAGGAAACAGACGCCAAATTGCGAGATGTCTTCAAAGAGAATCAACAGATTAGTCCTAGCGCTTGTGTTGTGACCAAGGATCAGATTGTTGCCATTTCCCACGGCAACAACCTACTGAAGTTTTTCAATTTCGTAAGAAACGCTAAGGAATCGGCGTTCGAGTTAGTATCACAGTTGGCGTGTGTGGCTGCGGACCATGAGAGCGTGGGCTCAAATCCAGAAGATTCGGAGGAGACCTTCAGCCTCAAGGAGTTCCTAGATTGGGTGTTAGGGAGAGGTGTCCAGGATGTGCGGTGCGTGTGGAGAGGTCTGCTGGCCTGCGGCTACAACATTCGGTTTGAAAGGTGAGGACGTCCATGAAAGCAACTATTATATTTATATCTGCGTTTGTTTTTCGTATGAAAAAGATCTTGACTTGAAATACGGCAAAACTCGTTGATAGTCCTACATTTAAAGCTCAACCTTGTTTAGTTGTTTGACGTCAGTAATACTCTAATGTCGTTTCTATTTAAGTTTTTTTAATTTAAGGTTTGCACCGGACCTGAACATACAGGATCCTTTAGGTTCAAAATGCAAGACTTTCTCTTGGAAACGTTTTTGAATCTCATCAATATGTATTCAAGTTTGACAGGCAACCCTGGATTTCCAATTGCTGAGCCAAGCTCCTTAATACATAAGTCAAAGGCAAAAAGAGGGACAATCTCATCTACCATCGAACGCTTTGTTACAGGTGCACGCTGCTCTTCCCGTGGGAGTTAGAACAGGACCACGCGGAGTGGACGGTGGAGAGGGACTCGGCACTGGTGCAGTACGTGGACACGCTGTGCCACTCACTGTCCACCTCGCCGTCTTGTCTCGTGCCAGACGAGGTGAACCTTGAAGACAGCGACCTCGCAAACCACCTCTTTGTGCCACTGCAAGGTAGTGAACTGGTTAAAAAGACTTAGATATACGGATAATCGCCGCTTATCATTCAAATGTAAAAGAATGCTATTTAAATCGTCATGATAATGATAGTGATGGTGATGATAAAAGTAAGGTGATAATGGTGATGATGATGGTGATGACAAT
>JAOBRG010183208.1:0-17872 GCA_027574985.1 Umimayanthus nakama | reverse complement strand
GACGGAACAGAAGAAAAGGAACCGTTCCGTTCTCTTCTGTTCCGTCTCCGTTTTACAGAGTTTGTATGGAACTTCGTCCTTCCGTCTCCGTCTCCGCTTCCGTCTCCGTCGCTAGTGTGAACCAAGCTTTAATGTATGGAAAATTTGAATTTTCCTTATAAAGCAATGAAAAACAATGAAAGTCACGTTAACCTCAGGTTTCTCGTTTACTTGTCACTCTTTGTGCTATAATTTGGCGTGTTTGGCGTTTTGGAGTGGTGAGCCTGTGGGAAAATTAAAAACTTCGCCTGTTAATGTCGTTAATGTCATCCGGTGAACGTTCTTTTGCTGTCGCAGCTCTACGCCAATGGAATGTTCTCCCTTTCGAATTGAAAAAAGCAGACAATCTGAACTTATTCAAGTCACGCCTGAAAACTCATCTATTTCGTAATTATTTTAACTTGTAAACTATTTATAGTTCCCACTGTTACTTACTGTATATATCAGTTTTAATTTATTTTTAGCACAGTTTTTAACATTTGTAAGTAGTTTTTACCTAGCTAGTTTCCAGCTGATCTGAGACTACGAAACTAGCCAATCAGGTGCGAGAAAGCGAGAAAAACTTGTTGTCGTTCCCAGTCCCCAAAGCATGCTTTTCTGTGAGCGATCAAAGTTCACGATAACGAACAAATTATGACTACCGTGTCGGTTGTTGTTTATTTCGGTTTATTTACAGTTGATTCGGCTCAATCTTGCAATCAAAAGATTTTTTTTTGCGGGCGCGATGATAACAGGTTTTTCCCGTGACGTCATGGAGCCAGATTAGCTGGTTGTAAAACATTGAAAAAAATTGCTTGTTAAATTATTATCATTATTATTATTATTATTATTATTATTATTGTTGTTATTATTATGATTATGATTATGGTTATGATTATAATGATGATGATTACGATTATTATTATTGTTATTATTATTATTATTATTATTGTTATTATTATTATTATTATTGTTATTATTATTAATATTATAATATTGTACGTTGTCATCCTGTTGTCATCGTCAAACGAATTCTGGCTTTTCTAAGAACTTTGCCATATATCCTCTAAAAAGGCCACCTATTTTCAATTTAAAACCTCTAAGGTTACTTGAGCTTGCACTAGTACCAGGTTCCTTTCCATATGCTTGCACTAGTTCCAGGTTCCTTTACATACCTTTGCTGTAATTGATAAACTTGTTTCTTGTTGATTTTCCATGCATTTACCGCAATCTTTAAAAAGAAATGTCTCGAGTCAGTTTGCTCAAAGCAAAGGTTGGACACTCTGCTCAAGGACTTTGTCTGTAGTATCTGAAAATTAACTAAGTTCAAAGTCGAATTTTTCATGTAACGAACTTAGGGGCCGTCGGAAAATCGATTCCGTCCCGCTTAACGTCCATTGGACGTTAAGAAGGGGGGAGGGGTTCCAGGGAGTTGACCGTGGACGTTAAGGGAAAAGGGCTTAAAAAGGAAAAATAAATGGAAAAGAGTTTGAAATTGAGCTAAGAAACTGAATTCAGTATAATCTAAATTGAATCAATGCACTTTAATATCCAAATGAATGTCCGATTCAGCTGTGCTGTATGTACAAATGGGCATTAAACGCGTTTCAGGCAAATCTATCAGGCAAGTAGCAGTGTTCCAAGTCAATGAATATAACACACATTTGCCAACAGCATAAAAGAATTAAACAAACTTGCAATACTAAGCTGGATTGTCATATGACATACTCTTGTCAGATCGATATGAAATGCCCAAAGAAAAGTGCAAAACTGTGTTTAAACTCAGAGAGAATCTTCGTCTTGTTCAATGATACGCTGGAGAACGGCAGAGCATATGGTATGACGGTATGATATCTATACTTTCTTAAATAACAATTCCGTTTTATCGACCTTTGCATTAGTGTTTACCCTAAAGCGCATAGCGATCACTCGCGACAGAAACACTTGTACAAATTCATACCACTGCTGTATATGAAAGACAGAATATAAAAACAATAGTGGACGTTAAGGGGGGGGGGAGGGGGTAAGCCCTTAACGTCCAATGGTCGTTAAGCGGGACGGAATCGATTTTCCGACGGCCCCTTATTTCGTATTTGGCTCAACCCAAATGATGAATTTCGATAGTTGAGTTCAAATGTCAAACTTTTTATTTACCGAACCCAATGAACTTTCAATTACACGCTTTTTTTATAAGAACCAGTAAATTTTGGTCCAGCCTCATCGCTCTTAACTTTAAGTGAATTTCAGCCTCAATTGTTCTTAAGCTGTTCTTATTTTTTAAAGAATTCATAAGAACAACAACAGTGAGAGATAATTCCTAAAGTATTGCAAGTCAGGAGCGTAGCCAGGGTTTTCCTTTTTTGGGGGTAATGGGGGTTCTTAATAAATTGCAATGGAAATCTGATTGATCTCAACGCGCGTACGTTTGGAGTTTTTTTTTTAAAAGCTCGATAAAATTGAGTATGGGGAAAATATTGTTAAAAAAAGTAAACTTTGCATTTATCATTCCAAACCCCAGCCTGGTTATTCTTAGCTTGTTCTTAAATTTTGGTCAAGTTTGAGCCTCGTTGTTCTTGTAAATTTTTTCTTACTAAAAGGGACGTTTAAGTAGAAAAAAACCCAACGTTTGAATCACGATATTTAAACTGCATTGACCCAAGCATAAAGTTCCAGTGGTCCACGCTATGCCAGTACAGATCAGCTGTACTTTGATCTTGTTTATAGTGACCAGCGGTAATCTGCTACGGTCAAGCGTGTTGAGTTGTTGTGTTTACTGTGAGTCAGTAAAGTCATATTGAAGCGACACCCACGTGTGTGCTTGCCACACTAAACTGACGTGGTAGTAGCTCGGGAAAAACGACTCGAAATACAGTTAACGTAAGGTAAGCACACGCTGTAAAATACTTCTCATTACTTAGGCCCGTTTCAAACGCCATGCTACAGTCGTGCCAAGCTAGCTCGACTGTAACACGGTTTTAGCTTGACTTGCTTGACGTCGTATTTGAGTCGAACTAAGGTCGGACTTGGCGCATACTTCTTTCCAGAAAATCGAAACCGGTTTGACCACGTTTGTAGTTCATTTATAATTTATGCACGATTTTAGTGCGACTTTAGCACGGCGTCTAAAACGAACCCGAGCTAGAGTCGTGTAGCACGGGTGAGCTTGCCGGGTTGCTTTCAGAGGCCGGCCATGCTTAAGTCATGCCACAATCTGACACAATCGAATTTGCCAAGTTCAGGTGAGTTAGCACGACTGTAGCCCTGGTGCTGCTACTCGTAAAATCCAAATGGCGTACCAGGTCTCCTGTGGTAACTCAAACCATCACTTGCTCCGAAAGTTGCAGACTGATTCTGCTTTATATTTTGTCGCTAGGCCCGAATTTCGCCCCCTTTTTAGCCGAAGGAGCCACGTGGGACCCATTCCTAGCGCGGCTGAAAGCATGCTTGCGATCGAACGTCTTAAGTATAGCTCAGCTGAAAGTAATTTTCTCGAGTTGATGCTGGGAATATTTGCCATCTACTTCACACCATGGTGAAGCCCTTCTTGAGGACCATGGGACGACCCCAACGTTAGACGGAGTTTTATTGTACTCAAATAGCTTCGTCTCATCCATCCTAAGTTACCCAAACTTGTCAAGCAAAGGTACAAAACCAAATTGTGTTCTCGAACTCTTGCATTTATCAAGCCAAAAGTGTTTTAAGCGCTACCTTCCCTACGGGACGAGATACTTGCATCTGCATGATGATGCCAAGATTGTGCGTACAGAAGCTCTCTAGCTATCGACGATCTTAGCGACTGGCTCGCCAAAATTAAGTCCTGTCCCTTGCGTGAACAAACTAGCCGTTCCGGCCGTTCGTGGGTCAAACGCGCCTATTGTTCACTCGCGATTAGCGTAATTACACATTCGAAGGACTCGTTGAAAATCTAGACATGGACGTCCTCGCTGGCACTCCCTTCATAGACAAAAATGACGTGGCTGTTCACTTTGCCAAGTGACGAGTCATCCTCGGCGATGAGTCTTGTTACATGTATGTATCTCTCAACTTGCAGCCCGTGGCTACGACGCTTGACGAGCCATGGTCCTGCGCGCTTCACCTGCATCAACTTTTGCATGGCCCGGTAATTTTTGTCGAAGGCACCCTACTATGCTTTTAAACCCCCAACAGACACACCCAGGGTTCTGAATCTGCTACGTCTTACATTTGGCCCCTGAGAGGCATCGTTTTCGGGTTCTGGAGGGGCTTCAGTTAGGTCTTAGAGAACATACATGGCTTATGGGTTCGCACTGAGGTTGAGTGAGTGACTTTGGTATGTCACACGGGAACTTATCGTCGGGTGAATCTTAATTGGTAGCGACGGCGCGTGTTACTTTGAAGCAGTGAAACTTACGGACGTTATAGAACTGACCATCTTCCGAAACGATAAGGAAGCGCTCACGTGAACGAGACTTATTGTCATCGGAATGCTGATAGACCGAACTGCCAAGCCTCAACAGGACTTAAACTTAGCAGGGGAGATGTCAGCCACAGCAACTTTCGATCTTTCGCTGCGTGGATAGTTGATCAAGCGTAGTACATGTTGCCTTGTTGTCAAGCATTGGTTGCATCTAGATATCTGATTTTTGATAAACTGGTCAAGTTGGAACCAAATTTCTTTTGCTGATAGTCCACGAAGGCATACAAGTATACGGGATTTTTAATAAGGTGGTAATGGCGTCATCCCCACGCTTTGAGTTGATTACATAACCAGAAATATTCTGGACAGGACCATTCCTTTAGTGGAAATCCGATTACTTAGTTATCGTTACTTGAACTAAAAGCATAGTTTATCGTGTTCAGCTATTAGAGCAATTTTTCATATTCTGTTATCTGTAAAGAAAGTAAGAGAAGATGCGCTTGTACCGATCAGCGGTTCTTTCTTATCGTTTATAGTAACCAGTAGTAATCCGAAACGGTCAAGCGTGTTGAGCAGACTCAATCGCCCTCTTGTTTTCACCTATATGATTTGTTGTGTAATTAAGATAGTGGATCTTTAAAAAAAACATCTCAAACGTTTCGATAACTGTATTGTCTAGCACATGCGTGACGTGAAGCTAACAAGAGCGGTTGAGTAGGCCCTTCATTCATAGCCTCTTGCCTATTTAACTCGCGTCGCGATTAGCCGGTATATGCGAGATGAATTGGGCTCTAAATTAATTAAAATCCAAGACGGCGGATAATACTTCTCGAAAATAGCTAAAAGAGTTTAAAGCGAACAAAACCACTCATGAGGCAAACGAGGCAGTCTGTTAGTGGTGTTGGGCAAAGCTAAGTCCTATTAGGAAAAAATATATGGAGTTCCAAACAGACAAGAGAAAATACAAGCATAAAAATTAGTTAGGTCGGCTTTGCTTGTTTTCTTTCGCACAAACGACAGCTAGAGAATCTTCCAAGCAGGATGCATTATATCTGTTGTTTAATACATTTTTATTAGTTGTTTTCAGAACCATCGTGCATCAGTTGCCTGAATATACCTAAAAATGTACATCACAACAAACAGCTGATATCATTTTTTTTATTTTTCCCCAAACACTTTCTAATACGGCACACTGCAAAAAAGGTAAAAAATCAATATTGAAAGGCAATACACTAGTTTGGTAAATCCTCTGGTGAAGTACTTTGGACCTTCATAAAATCGTTACATTTAACATGGGACGATTAAGCATTTATTTCAATCACTGCCATAACAGCCAGTGAACATGGTACCACCAAATAGAACAAAATAACTTTAGTTACAAATTAATATTAAAAGAGCACTCACACTTACTGTTTTTTTCCAAAATATTTCTTAATTATTTGTTTAAAAGATTCCGCCGTACAATATACTTTTTGTTCCATTAAATATTACCAATTTTGTCAGTTCAACTGTGTTGTTTTTGTTAAATTTTTATGCTTAACATCGAAACAACTGCAGTTTATAAAACTAGAAAAAAAAGTTCCTCGCGCGTCCCTGTGACGGTGTTTTGTAGCGGGTACAAGTCTTCTGAGCTCGCCGAGTATTTTGAGTTGCGGTTACGACGTTCGCAACTGGACAGTGGTCAATTAATCTCACTCATTTCCTGTTATTTCTGCAGAAGCTTGGACAAAATCATTCTATCTGCTGTCCAGATAGCCACATTCTCGTTTGAAACATATGTAAAGGATGATTATTTTTGACTAATTTCATTTTAAAAATATTGTAATTAATCTCATAACTTCCGAACTACACGCTAAGGGTGGGTTAAACTGGATTGATCTCATCGGAGTTAACTTGCGCACTGCCCGTTATACTTTGTAAATTTTGATTAATGAGAGCCAGGTCGACTCCGGAATCAGCCATGACGTCCCTAATTTTGTCGTGAACACGTATAAAATGTATCGGTATGTTCTTGTTTTCCAAGTCCTCGATAATCATCAAAAGTCCTTGCGTAACTGAAAAATCAATTTCAGTAATCAAGCTGAAATCCAGCACAATAGCGGTCGGTTTGGGTTCCTGGAATGAGAGTTCCTGTATCTTCGTTGCCACGTGCTCAATACCAGGGAAGGAAATGCCCCCATTGATTCTCAACAATGTGTAGGTGTGGTCCCCCTGTACTCCAACTAGCCTTGGCCGCACAACGGGATAGAGCAACACCATCAATGATATCCCCATCCCACATAGGATTCCCACTTCAATCTCGTAGAAACAGCCAAAGAATGTGACGAAGAATGACACAAGGTCGATTTTCCTGACGTTCCAGATCTTCTTGATGATGCGATATTCCACCATTGTCAGCACGGAAGTGATGATAAGTGCCGCCAGCGATGAGATGGGTATGTATTTGAAGAATGGTGTCAAGATACCCAGAGCTAGCAGCACAATTGCGCCAGTGAAGATACCTGGTGGTGAAGGTTAGCGTTAGTAATAGTGATAGCTTCAAAGATCTAGGACTAAGGGAAGGCGATAAGATGCATTTTGGAAAAGACAGGTTTCTTTGATTGCAGTAGGTTGATCGTCTAGGTAAATGTTGTGTGTAACAGACAGAATTTACGATTAAGGAACAGCAAGAAGATACCTGATCCGGTCCGGGTAAGTTTAGTAGGTAATAAGACTGTCTTGTTTATTGATCGACCAACAGAGTATAGTACGTAATAGTACACAAAATTTCATGGGAGTTTGAAGGTTAAAGGTTCATGATAAGCAAAAAGATACTTTGCTTGAAAAAGACAACATTACTGTTGTGGTTGGTTGATCTCCCAGGTGAAGGTAGTTTGTATGGGCTTTAAAGATCCCTAAGCATTGTTACCCACAACGCTTTGCTGGCGTGGTTAGCTGAGTATTTCTGATGGCATTAAATTTGTAATGATTTTGGAAAAGATTTAATAGAATCTCTTCCCATCGTTTGTTCTGGTTGTAGTGTTTTAAACCCTAAACTGAACTTTTATATATCTTTTAGTTTTTGTTTAGTTATAATAAACTATTTTACTTTGACAAGATAGCTCTGTTTTAAAATCAGCGACACCAATAAGCGACAAATTCCATCACATCACTCCCAATAACACAACAAAGTGAAAGATAATGAACCTTATAAGCTTGACTTCCGTGATTTCGTGTTTTGGAGTACATACAAGGGAGAATATAATATTAATGGGGTTGCTTTGTGATTACTCTAGACGAGCTGAAATCAGTCGGCACAAATTACAGCACAAGTATGAATGAGATCACGTCGCGCGGTTTCAAAATACAGCTAACTTCAAAGGTCATTCAGCGTGTCGATAATTGCAGCTAGTTTACGAGACTCAAACTTTACAGATTGTCTGCCTGTGAACAGTTCTTTACATCTTCCAAAGACTTTAACATTTCCTAATTGTCAAGGCCTGGCTAAACTAGGTTACATGTAGCGCGTTACATCGTAGCAGAAATGTCGCCACCATGTGTCCTAGGGTGGCTAAACATACAAGCTACAATCGAGCGACATGTAGAGACACAAGAAATGTTTCGCAGAAACATTTTATGTGTCTCGGCTACAAATTTTGTCATGTTGAACAATGTTTCCGAGGTGGCTAAACTGAGAAACATTCAGGATACATGTAATATGTCAACCCTTTATTTTCCTGTAACCACACATGTCTGCAAAGATATATATTGTAAATCGCTGGTTTTCACTTTTCCAAATAGTGCTGGATGCACAATGATGCAGAGCTTGAAAAAATCAAATGTGAGTAGGGATAGAAAAAATCCTTTAAACATTTAACATAACAGTTGAAACTTTGGTAAAATTTGGACCGATGATCCCATCAAGCGTGACGCTGCAGTAAGAAGTGTCTATAAAGATATGATTTTTTCGTGTGACTGAAAAGATTTGTCGAAGAGTAACGCAACCAAACTCCAACTTACCCCCAGCAGGAGTTGCAACCCCACTCTGCGCATTCACGGCTGTCCTAGAAAAGCTGCCCGTCACAGGGTAGGAGGAGACAAACGAGCTCATACAGTTGGCAATCCCCAGCGCGATCAGTTCTTGGCTCGGATCCACTCTGTACTTGTTCTTCCTGGCGAAGGCCTTGGCAATGGCGATGCTCTCCAAAAATCCAATGAGGGGAATAACGACCAAACCCGGGCCAAGCTGCCGCAGCATTTCACCGGACGTCACTGTCTTGTTGCCCTCGTGGGCAGTAAGGCTTGGTACCTGTTGGAAAAGTTGACAAACGGTTAATTAATGATCCTGAGTGATCTCCGTGAAAGTGCCCAATACTACAGCGATTTTACTTACGCCGGACTATTTCAGGCTAAATTTCGCGGAGATTATTGTTTCCAGACTTTGAAGTTGTTGAAAGCTACATTGTCCTTGTGATCACTTCAATCACTATCTAGTAACAATCAACATCATCATCACTATCACCATTATGATGATAACAATATTAATTACAAAGATAGTAATAATAACAATAACAACAGCAATAATAATAATAATAATAATAATGATAATAATAATAATAATAATAACAATAGTAATAATAATATCGGCAGTTTTGAGGGAAAACTTTCCGTGATGGAATTGTCATTTTCCGTAATTGGACAAATTACAGTATATATGATTTATACCGCGAGTAGAGAACCAATCAGATCAGTGTTTGGTATTTAATAATCCATTTTGTCCCGACGCGCGCGTGTTCCATGTATTTCTGAAACTCCGACATAGCTAATATGAGCGTTTTCAAATTAAAAAGTGCTGAGATAACAAAACAGATACCTGAGCATCAGTCTGAAATGAGGCGAAACGTTGTTGGAAACGGGATCGACTGTAACAAATGTCTTTTACGACAAGGAAATAAGCGGCAGGCTAACCAGTTGCAACTGCACGTGCAATTCAAATGCCAGAGTGGTATTCCGTGTTACTAAACAAAAGTAGAACTATTTCTTTGGCTTTATTGCTACCCCACCTCCGGAGAGAAAAATCGCGCGACCACAAAGCGGGAATAACATTTGTTTGCCTGTTACAAAAAATATTAAGGAAAACATCAAGCCCTGCTGCAAACTTATTTATTCTCTTCCTTTCGAAATCATCTTGAACTGGCTTCAAAGGTCAAAAGATTGGTTAACAAATTTAAGTACTGAATTTGAATGTTTATTTAGATCATGGTTTGCCTAGTAAAAACGTGTTCACTCGGCATCAGTTCTTTTTTTCCTCTGTGCCGCTTTTGCCTACAAAGAATCAAAACTTAAACGTTTACGTCATCTTTCTTTAGGATGAACACGTAGTGTGGCTGGTACAGCGAGTTTTCAAACAAAAAAGAGCTCATTGCGATTCAGAATAGAATTGAAAATAAACATTTCGATAACTGCAGAATTGTTTACAATGTGACATTAAAACAGTTTCAACAGTGTACAGATCTCAAAGTAAAGCAAGGATGGGACACATGTAGTAACATCACGTCGTTACTTTCCTTTATACGCTTTTAGTATATTAAACAAAAATGTCTCAGTTTAATCATTATTACGAAACATGAAGACAAACGCTACCAAGGAAAATCGTCTTGGACCCTAAAAAGTTTCAATACGTATTAATGAGAATAACATCACCTCGAAGTGATCACCTTGACACCTTCTGAACTTACTAAACCTACACTCTCTCTTTATAAGAACGGATAATTCTCCGGAATTCTGGGGCTGAAATCTGACATTCCAAAACCGTGAATTCAGCATTTTGACATAACAAAATCTTGAATTCGCGATTTTAGCATTGCCAAAATCTTGAATTCAAGATTTTGGATTTCCAAAATTTTGAATTTAAGATTTTGGAAATGTATAACTCTAACTCTATGACTTAACTCCACGAAAACAACTCTGCTGCTGTTTCAACTCCTTAAACACAATTGTTAGTATTTGGTTTGTCTTTGTTTGCTATTTTCCAATTCGCACAAACCAGTTGGATGCATAAGTACGCCTCATTAAGTAGCCGCTGCCCTGGCTGGTGAGAAAGCAGTAAAACGATAAATATAGAATATATTTAACAAAAAATTTGTAAATGCACAACACTGTATTATAATTGATATAATTCTAGCATATTAAAAAAAACCACATTTCTACTCATTTATACAATCCATCATGATTAAACGACGTGTGGTCCGCCAAACAAACCGTTTGGACGTACTGCGCATGATGGCGATATTGACTTAATTCGCATTTGTCTCGTTCCATGGAAAATTCAAACACTTCACACACGAAAAAGAAACTTGCTTTAAAGGTTCTTATTTGGTTAAACCAAAAAGTTTCGGTATATTTTTGCAAACCGTATTCAAACAAACGCTGGCAAGGACATAGTATTTGACCTTAAGGCATTTCGTTTATAATACGTAATGAGAATACCATCAAATGAAAACGATAATCCCGACACCTACAATTATTGCAAAACCTTTTTAGCTTGTAATAAAAAATTTATTAGTCAAAAACATTTGGTATAAAACAGGTCTTAATTAATTATTACGTGGTTTTTCGGAGTGCGAGCTGCAACAACGTTCGATAGCGCGGGAACATCACAATTGTTTATACACCCTTCGGTGTAGCGAGGGCAACCCAATTAATGAAATAGTATTCCAAGTGTCAAAACTTCAACTTTATATAAAACAAAATGTCTCACTGATCAAAATGTGAAAACTAGGAAAGATAGTATTGAAATCGGCTTTTAGGCTGAAAATATTACTGTACTATTCTTTACGGTAGCGACGGAAATCGAGAGCAGCCATAGGTATTTACTTATGAATGTCTTTATAGAGAACTTGCACTTCGATCCTGTTGTGTAAACTAGGTGGCCTTCAGGCAGAACACCATTGTATATCTATCTTCACTATCGTGTTCTATTTAAGTTGTTCACAGCGATAACCAACACGAAAACGAGTCCTGTTTGCCAATTCCAAAAACTGGGTGATGCTCGATATACCAAGTGAGGTGCCATCGTTCATTATTTTAATGTGACAGTACATTGTTGCGTTCTTTGTGACGCAACTCAGGGCTCATTGTCGCTTGGTATATCAAACATAACTCCAAAAACCGACTCGTGAAAGCCAGACGATTTCTCAAAAATGAGGCTCTGTTTTCTACAATCTTGTTTCATTGACCTTTTCTTCTTGGTTGTTTAGTTTCCAAAATTCCTGGCATAACGTACTTTTCTGACATTGCTTGACACGACTATTAAAACCACAACTGCACGTTCCCCTTCCAGATCACTTATAATTTTTGCTGCGAAATTTCTCAAATAAGCTGCCATCTTTTATGGACAGAAGTCGTCAAAGCCGCTTAGAGCGGCACAATTGTCTGGTAGTGGTATCGACCTTTACAAAAGCCAGCTTTGACGACAAATATTGTCGCGACCACCGTTAAATAATTTAAAAGCTGAAACTCAAAAATACACTGACCGCCCTTCTGGAAACCCGATCAACTTCTGCAACGGCATTATAACGGAGGTGGTTCTATGAAAACCAGTTATACTAACATTGCGAATAAATACCTACTGTATTTAAAAGAAAGAGATTCGCATTCAGACTATAAGAGGTAACGACTCATTTTAAGGATGTGTTTATAGGAATTCTTAGTTGATTAAATCGTGGTTTTCTGACAACGAATTTGCATGAGTTTCATTCGATTTAGTATTAAATGAGGGAAGTGTCGCTTTCTTCACGACCTTTAGCGTAGCGATGAAAACCCAATCAATGGACAATGCCTCTAGTAACCGGTAGTGTCGGCACCATTTAAAGTGAGAAAAACTCTTTAACTGTATAAAGATTCAATATTCAAAACCATCGAGCCACCAAAAGTACAGGTGTTTAGACATTGGCTTCGACACCAAAGGATTTTAACGTAACAATAGTTTTGACATTTTTTCTTTCAATATCTTACATAAATTCTTAGTTATCTCGTTACATACAACCGAAGTTCGGACACTTCACAGGTGTAAACGAGCAAGGTTAAACTTTTTTGCTGTGTACGTTCTTCAGCACACTAAAAGAAAATGTTAAACTTTAGTTTTTGCCAAACATACCGACAAACGCACGCTACCAAAGAAACTGTGATGGAACCTAAGGCTCTTCGCCACGTCACTCGAATATCAGACTTCACAATATAGTATTAAAGTTTCTAAATACAGTGATGATAGTAAAGACGTGAGTGTGGGAAGTATTGTCTTTGAAAGAGTGTTCTGTGGTAAAAAAGTGCTACCAATAGCAAACTGATTACGGAAAACAAAGTGAGTCGAAAAGATCCATGACAAATTCATCTTATCGGAGTTCAAAACATGAAATTCCCTGTCCTTAAGTTCGTTCGAGCTGATTTGCATAAAAAAGGAAAACACTTGGGCATGCACTTGATTGTGTGACTACTTTTGAACCATGTTTGAAATAAAACAAGAACGTGCCAAACAATCATTTTGCGCGAAAGTTGCTTTGTAACTGGACACTATTCTTTCAATTAGATCGAACGGTTTAATTCTTCTTAAGTGCTTTGGAATTTGGAAAAACGATTTTAGTGAAGCATGGACAAAGAGCACGTGTAAATATTGCAATTAGTTCGTGACAATTAAAAATACCCAATTACCTGGAAAGGTGGCAAGCCGGACTCGAGCTCTCCTGTCATGGAAAAGACATCCGTATGGCCATGTGCATAAAAAAGAACAGCTACGATAGTCGATATCAAAATAACTATTGCATTGCGAGCGATGGAGAGAAGCCATACAATTTTCCTTAAAATTTTCTGCCACTTGCTGGCGCGTTCCGGGATATTTTTTGTCCAGTTCAAGCGACCCAGCTTCCGGAAGGAGAAAAGCACGACAATGCATATCAACCCCAGAACTAAATCCCACTTTCGCGTCTCTCCAATGTGTTTAAAAGTATAATATAATCTCTTGGCAAATGGTCGTGGGATGTTTTTAAGTCCAAGTAAATCCTTTACTTGACCAACTCCAATAGTTATCGCGGCGGCTGATGTAAAACCAGTGATAATCGGAACAGAAATAAAATTCACCAAGAAACCAAGTTTAAAAATTCCCATAACAAGCTGGATTACACCAGAAATCAGTGTCATTGCAACAGCATATGCAGGAAAACCCGGTTTGCCATAGGCGGAAACCATTAGGGACATAATTGCCGTGGGCCCGAGTGTAATGTCTTTGCTGGTTCCAAAAATTGTGTACATAAAAGAACCCATAAATGACGAGTATAAACCAAAAATTGGATCCAAGCCAGCGACTACAGCGTAAGCCAAGCCTTGTGGGATAACCATGAGACCGACTGTCAAGCCGGCAATTATATCGCACTGTAAATTACGAAAGTTGTATGTTGGGAGCCAAGATACAATTGGAATTCTTGTCTTGATAAAAGTGTGCATTGCGTTTGTGTCGCACCGGCCGCAGTGTTCTTGACATTTCTCGCGAAGTACAGTTGCTCGACTCATATTGCGGACAAACAGTTATAGAGTGTGTCAAGACACTTAGGAGCATTCCACTTATGAACTGTCGGGAACTGGGTGACTTATGTTAGGGTGGATCCAAACCTTGATTTAAGTATGAATCATCTTGGCTTGGTTCACGCTAAAACACGGAACAGGTTGTTTATAGCAGGTCAACGAGCGAACCAATAACGTTACCCCAATAAAAAAATTATCAATATTCAATGCTTTGATCTCTTATTTGCATAAACAAATCAAAACACACGAACAGTTTCGTTCACCCGCTCTCTCTCGGAAACCATAGAAATGCTAAAATTCAAAACGTTATTTCAAAAACTTCAAAAATTTTTGAAACGCAAATTTTTTTTGTACGCCTCTGTCGCTGATAGATACTTAATTGGTCATAAATTACTAAACTCTCAGCTCCCAATAACTTTAGTTATTCTTCTATTTCCGTGATTTCAACACTATCACAACACATTTACTTTATATACTGGGAAGCAATTTGGTAAGGGACCTTAGTTAGGTATATCAACAATTCTTAATTTCGATTTAATACTTCGGAAAGCAATTTAGTATTTCAGAACGGCATTTGTTTGTCAGTGGGGTTTCAGTTGACCGAGTGACGTGATTTCAACCCACTCAACACCACCGGCATTAATCCTGTTTCAACGGCTGTGTACATACTGAATCAGAACGAATCTACGAACCGCTCCCATAACAGCCGAACAGTTGAATCAAACAAAATAGACAAGTCGTTTAAAATAGCTCGGTTCATCTGAAACTTTTTTCCTGACAAAAAATTACTGGTTTTACTGAAAAAAAATTGCCTGGACAAAGTATCTGAAAATTCCTAAATCATATATTCTCTAAGGTACACTGGTTGCTTTCGTAAGTAGCAGAGTTTTCGCATTTGTAGATAACATCATGTTATTTCATTATATTGCGAACAGCTGGTCAGATATACTTATCTAGAATTTTTTGGCAGTTTCTTTATTACAACGGCCTTTATTCCAATATATATATTTCACTTCAACAGTTGCCCAATCATCGACTCCCGTTGGATCTTATTTATAAGACCGACACCTAGTTTATATAGTGAGGTATCAAACAGAAATAATGCGATTTGAAATGAAATGCAGAAAAGCAAAAGATTTGTCGGCCGTTGCACTCTTGTTTCGACCCGCTTTCGCGAACTACGAAATACGCTTTTCTTAAATAAAAACTAGTGGTTTTTGGCCAAGCCTCATTGTTCTTAATTTTTTTAGGAAATTTCAGCCTCAATTGTTATTAAGCTGTTCTTAATTTTAAAAGTACTCATAAGATCGACAGCAGTAAATAAATAACTCCTAAAATATTCAAAATACACCAAACTTGTGAACATCAAGCCGAATAAATAGCAATGGAAATTCGATCGATCTTAACATTTGGAGTATTTCAGCGCTTGACACAGTCGGGTTTGAAGAAAATAATAGAATTTTATTAAAAAAGTAAACTTTGCATTTATGGTTTGAAAGTCCAGCCTGGTTTGTTCTTACACTGTTCTTAACTTTTGGTCAAATTTGAGGTTCGTTCTTGTTAAATTGTTTTTTACAAAAAAGCGAGCAATGAGATTGGAGAAAAAAAGTCATATATCGTTCGCTTTTCTGCCTTCACTTGTACACTAGTTCTGAAAAAACCTTGAGGATCTATTCGTTTCTATCAAGCAGACAGACAACCATGCGAGAGAGTATTATAAACGTACATAATCATACACTCTTAATATTAACTATAGAAACATCATTTGTTTCTCAGTGTTTTTTCTTTTAAATAGCAAAAGCTGTTACTAGAACAAACAGCCATTGAAAGTACTGCCACCTCGCTCTTTGCGGAGCTAAAACTAAGAGGGGAAAGCCGCCCGAACCCGTTGACTTAGCAGCTGATTATATGAGTCCGGTTGAACGGGCTGGCTCGGTTCGCTGAGACGAGTTTCAGCCGGAGTTTTCATCGAGCGAGTCAGCCCGGGTTGCACAGGCTTGCTAACACAAATTTGGTGCGAAACTTATGACGCCAGGAGGTACGGTTTCCAATTTTGACTTTTCAAAATGCCTCTAGAGCGTTTTTAGTACTTGCTACAGCATTTCGTTGGATTATTTTCAATATTGATGCTTTCTGTGCTTTTGTATTTATATACGTTGCACAGAAAGCGTAACATTGTTTTATGCTTTCATTTTGTTGGCCTGGTTAGCCGGGCTGACCCAGTGAAAGCGATTCAAAACATGGACAAAACCTCAACTCTGTTAATCGTGACTATTAGCCGGTATGTGCGGTTCTCATATAATCGCGAGGTTGATTTTTGATATGTTTTAACAACATACCGTACCGGGATCTCGGCTAATCGGGCCGGCTAGCAAGCCTGTCTTGTACACTGTATAAAATCCGCAAAAGTAAAAATGTCTGGAAACCATTAAAAAATAAAAACTTTAGCCCTAACGTACTTTGCTCGGGCTAGTTACTTTTTGAATGCACCGGCTGAAAATTATGCTCGGGCTGTCAAAAATTCAAACAGAAGCATGTGTTTAGAAAAGGTTATATTCTTGAACATGAACAGCTCAGTCCATTTCGTTGATTTGCACGCATTTAGCATGGATTTAAAGATAGCCAGTTTTGGGCCGTTCATTGCATCTCAAGCCCGGTTCCCATACAATCGTCCCCGTCGCGAACAAAAATACTCAGCGATTGTAGCGAACATATGGAAACCGTGGCGTTCGCAACAGTAGCGACGGGAGCGATAGCAGCGATTACAATCGCTGGAACCGCTCATGTTCTATCTCGGAGATTGTAGCGATTGGAGTTTAGCGAAGGGAGCGATAAATGGAAACCTGGATTCAAATTCAGTTGCGTTTGTAGCGATTGAATGCATCCCAGAAACCGTTGCATCGCGTACTAGCTGTTCCACGTGTCTTGAAAAATGGCGTCGCAAACAGCTTCTGCTGAGAGTGCTGAGATTTTTTTGAAGAAGTACAGAAATATCTTTGTCTTTACAACAAATTCTGCAAAGAACACCATAAGAACGTAAAAGTCAGCTGTTGGAGAAAGATCGGAGAAAAGTTTTCGCTTTCTCCAAAAGAAGCAGCAAAAAAGTTCAAAAATTTGAAGACGACGTATGGTCGGCACCTCAAAAATCTAAAAAGGTACCGACAGGATCGGGAAGTGACAACATTCCAGTCCTCCCAAAAGGCAAGAGATTTCCAAAACCAAGATCCAGACCACCCCGGTCGTTAAAAATTTTAGTCGCGATCGTAGCGATTATATGGAAACCTAAGAAACGCTCCCGTCGCTGAATAATTTTGTTCGCGACTGTAGCGACGAGGGCGATTAAATGAAAACCGGGCTTAAGCAAAAAAAACACCTGCAGGCTGTAATTGCTTCGCCAATTAGGGCCCGGTTGTTAAAAACTCCAGTTGTACTAATCCTAAGTCAGCTTGTAAGAAAACCTAGGATTATCACTAATCGGCCTTTAAACTATCAGCCCAAAAGCTCTTCATTGACTTACAGGAAGAAAGGCTGACCGAAAGGCTATTCAAACCACGTGATCGGAGGGCAGAGAACTCGAACTCCGGACCTGCGGGTTGCAAGTCAGTGTTTAAGGGCCTGTTTACACGAGAGCGAGTGCCCCTAGGTAGGAGGGTTACCCTACGGTCCCTACGTAGTAGAGTTTCTCTTCGCCTTTGAATGTAGTATTTGTATTAGTTTGTTTCACATGGAAGATAGGCAGCGTCATCTATCTTGAAGGTACAAGTAGGGAAACCCTATGTAGTATATGAGGGGGTAACCAGTAAGGTTCCCACGACCAGCTCCCATTTGGCCTTGTAGCTCAGTTGGTAGAGCAACGGTGATCTGTTCCGGAGGTCGTGGGTTCGAACCCCACCGGGGTCAGAG